>JAAALK010000081.1:55155131-55441811 GCA_019279435.1 Zizania palustris
TCGAGCATGTCTTCCTCGTCGTCACTCGGACTAGGAGCCGGATTGGTTATCTCAATCTTCTTAACTCTCCATATATGTCTCCATATCAGTAGTCATTGTAGACGCCTCTTATGTGATTTGGACATGCCTAGAGGTGCCCAAGATGGTTGTGGCTTGGTGCTAGGTACCACTGCCTGGTTCCTGTCAACTCTAGCCAAAGTGGTACTGCCCACCTCAGCCTCGTGCACTCTATATTCGGAGGAGCCTTCGCTGTTGGCCCTGGCAATCAGAGCGGCCTCGTTCGGCCGATCGGACCAGGCTCCGGCAGGGGCTTCGGCTGAAGCAGGGGACTTACCTCCATCATACTTCGGCGATGGGGCCTTTAGGATTGGGACTTCCTGAGACCCTACTCTGACTGTGATAGCTTCGGACTACCTGTCCTTTGCCCCTTCATGCCCGTATCCTTCGACTTCGCCAAGTCAGCTCGGAGGTACTACAGACAGCCTGTGTACGATGCCTCCCTCTGCTGCGTCTATTTGTCCGTGCCATTCAGAATACTCCGAAGGAAAACAAGGCATAGTGTAAAGTTGCGAAGGGTACTCCGGCTGTGATACATAAGGAGCCCACGGAGTCCCCGCCCAGTTGTATGGTGGAGGCATCGGCGGTTCCAGTGGTCTCGCCCACTGTGAGCCGAACTCATTACCCGGAGGGGGGTTCGATAGAGTCGACGGTGTCTCGGACCATATCAGTGAGGGGTCCTGCCAGGCCAGAGGTACGTTCGGCCAGTGTGGGCCGAAGCCTCCTATCGAAGTGTTCGTCCAGAGTGCTGTGGGGTTCGGCCATTGGGGGCCGAACTCGCTCTGCATTGGGTTCGGCCACTGGGGTCCAAAGCTATTGTACGCGGGGGTTCGACGACTAAGGTCTGAAGCCATTGTATGGAGTTTTAGGCCACTATGGCCCGAAGTCACCATGCGTAGGGCTCGGCCATTGCGGTCTGAAGCCATCATGAGGAGGGCTCGGCCACTGCGGTCCGAAGACACCCTCTGGATGCCTTGGGCCCTTCGGCTGACTTAGTTTCTTAGTGCGGGGGCCTGTTTCCTTGGCTTTTCTTTGGTGCTTGTTTAACAGCATCTTATATGTTACCTTCAGCTTCTTGCGAGCCTTAGCCAAAGGAATGCTAACATTTTGCTTCCACACTCCCACCTCGGGGTTCTTAGGTATGAGTGTGCGAGTGCGCGGCTCTCCAACAATTACCGCCTTCCCTTTACCCGACTCGGCCTGTTCTAGCGGAATCAACACCTTCTTCTCGCCGAGGTCGACGACATTGACGGGGAAGGGATCTTTGTCTAGCTTCATCTTTGGATTGTGGTCTATTTTCAATCGTCCTTCTTCTATGGCCGATTGAACCTGTCGCCAAAAAACATTACAGTCATTAATATTATGTGAATGTGAATCATGCCACTTACAGTATGGATGTTTCTTCAACTCATCGGTAGATGGAATGACTTGGCCTTTAGGCAACCTGACAAGATGGTTCTTTAAGAGAAAATCAAATATTTTATCACACTTAGTTATGGAAAATGAGTACTTGACCTCACTAGGCCGATTCTTCATGGGAGACGGTCATAACTCGGAGCAAGTGATAGGTTTACTCTTAGCGTTCCAAACCCATTTGGCTGCGTACATGTCGGTCGAATCCTCCTCTTCTGATTCCTCCTCATCGGAGTGTTCCATGACGTGGATTTCATCCCTAGGCTTGTTAAACATCTTAATAAACTTTTTATCTTTGGCTCGGCCTTCCTGGACCAGAGCTTGCTGCAAGACTTGGCTAACTTCTAAGAAGTTCTAGTTGTCTAGTCTCTCTTTAATATCTGAACGCAACCCGCTAAAGGCTAGGTCCGCCAAATCTCTTTCTAAAATATTAAGACTAAAGCATCGGTTTCTAGTGTCCCTAAAACACTTGATATACTCAGAGACGCCCTCGTTAGACTTCTGCCTAACCGATGTCAAGTGTGAGAGCCTAAGTTATGTCTCACCCATATAGAAGTAGTCATGGAATTTTTGTTCTAATTCGTCCCACGTTTGGATGGAATTCGGTGGGAGCGCCGAAAATCAAGTGAAAGCGGTGCCGGATAGCGAGAGAGAAAATAGTCTAAGTTTTAGAGCGTCTGACCCGCTAGCTTCTCTGCACTGTCCTAAAAATTGACTAACATGCTTTAGTGTGGTTTTGTTACCCTCACCGTCGAACTTAGTAAACTCGGGGATTCTATAGCCACGGGGGTAGGGTATTGTATTGAAATGATCGGGATATGGCTTCCGGTAAACCCTAGCCCAACCCCTAGGCACGAAACCAGCGCATTCCCTATATAGTGTGTGGATTCGCTCCTCTAGGTCATCTTGGCATGCTACCTACGCACGTCTCTCATGCGGGGGTGCGACACGCGGTGGGATATCGGCGTGTCGGCCATGGGCCTCTTCCCTATGTGCTAGTTGTACGACGTGCTCGAGCTCAGGCGCCTGATCATGTGGTGCGGGCAGCGCGGGCAGGGCTGGTACCGGTGAAGGTGGTGGTGGAGCGTGGTGCGTGGTGCTAGCTTGGCCATAGGAATAATGACTAGTCTCATCCACGGGTGTTGAGGCTGAAGACATAACTGTTTTGCCAGTGCTACCGTCAGTTCTGTTGTACACATGATTTACCGGAGGTATACTAGCAATAGGGGCTGATGGTACGGCCTCCATAAAGCCGAACCTCCTAAGTGTCGCCTCTACTTGGGAGCTAACTGCCGAATCTAAACGGTTGGCTAGCGAAGCGCTAATTGCCTGACCTACCGATGCGGCTATTTTTTGCTCAATCTCTAAAGAAGATAAACGAGGCGATACGGGTGTTACGTGGATCCGAGCAAGGTCGGGGGCGATGACGTCGCGCTTGATGAAGCTCGTGCATGTCTTGATGTAGCTCCGAAGCATCATGTCTTGGAGCGCCTTCAACTTTGCCTCGATCTCTGCTCGGTCTTCTGCGGGAATATCTTCAAGAGTAGGTGTTAGGATGTTGCGGTTGTCGATATCAGCGCCTCCTATGGCGTCCATCGGTGGTGTAGATGTAGTAGTCATTGTAGATTTATCGGCGGCGATGTAGACGTACCTATCATGTTGGCGTAGCTTTTCCCCAGCGGAGTCGCCAAAAAGTGTGTTGACACAAAAACGTGGACCTGCACTTAGGTCAGTCCGACGATCAGAAAGTGTGTGGATACTTAGGGACAAGCCTGAGCGTAACACAACACCGACGTTGCGTTTCGACTAACCTTAGTCGTGGTAAGGGGGGTGGAGTCGCCAGGTAATCAGATCACACAAAATAATCCAATTAGCCGAAAGAAATATATTAAACATAAGAAATCAATAACCGAGTGGAGCCTGACTGTTTGAAGTATGGTGCGAAGGGCGTCGCCGAAGTATACCTTCGGCGTTTGGTGCGAAGTGTCCCACCAAAGGGTACCTTCGGCGTTCAGACCAATCTTGCCGAAGATGAACTCCGGACGGATCTGGACGCGACAATCACCTCCGAACAGCGGTGTTCAGTGCAAAGTCTCCGATACAGTAAGATATAGAGTGATGACTCAGGCGCGACGCATGAGCATGACTTCGTCTGGAGCGGAGTACGAGCGTGGTGAAGCTTATCGTGACAAAGTCTGTTGGCGAAGCATATTGATGCGCGATCGAAGCAGGGATGTCGCTGATGGGTGCTCTGGCAATCTCCGAAACCAATCTCTCAGCTCCGAACACCTACGGCGAAGTAGCTCTTAACGTAGGTAACCTGCAACAGAGTAGATTCGAAGTACCAATTTGGCATGAGGATCGAATTCTGCTAAGTGTTGCACTAGGAGCGAAGGTAGCAATATGTTACGTAGATTAGAGGATACTTCACAGGCAAGGTAACAAGGCGATAGAAATCTATTACGTAGATTAACATATACTTCACAAGCGAAGTAACAAGGATTACCACTATTCCGAAGTGGTCGTCGGAGGGCTTCCAGGCAAACCCACGAAGAGTACAGAAAAGTAAAGATAAATTAAAGTACGATTCAAAGCTAGGGCTTTGTGGTTGATTTTGTTGGAGGGTCCTCTGAACTGGAATCACCCCTATATTTATAGCGGCTAGACTTCTAATCTCTAAGTCTAATCTGTTATGACTCGGCTGAATCATGTGTAGAGATAAACACTTAGCCAGAATCAGATCTAACTCTGTCTTTGCCCGAAGTGGGCCTTCGGCTAGGCCCGCCGAAGTCTGCTCCTCGGGTCGAAGCTTCGGCGGAGTGAGCCTTCGAAGGCCTCCTGGCCGAAGGCTGTGGGCTGGTTGGAAGCTTCCAGAGCCCGTAGCCTAGTGGTCCTTCGGCCCTATAGGGTTTCGGCCTAACCCGAGACATGTGCATTTTCGGCCCAAATTACTAAAATTGATATTTTGACAATCTTAATCATTGATTCCATTTTTTGCTATCAATAGATTAGTAAATCTAACTGATTGATGATTGAGTTTCACAGATCATAGACATAGAGATGTCAAATCAGTGATGTAAACACATGTTGGTAATCATGATGTTGGACAGACCCACTTGAGATAATGCTGAGATTGTTATGTGCCAACAGTTTTCATCTCAAATGGTGTACCAGTAGAGTCCTTGGACCTGAGATCGTCATTTGATTCCAGAATGCGTAGTGGCACACTTAGATGCTTCCTAATGCTATTCCGTAACAGGGTAGTAATAAGGGTTGTTTTTAGGTATGTTGTGAAACATGTCTTGGGATGTGAGAAGTCAAGATGAAATTTGACCCTCCTAATAATGGGAGAGTCGTCTCTGGGCCCCTCGAGGAATTGGATTGGAAAAGTGCATGGCCATGCCACTATGACTAAGGAGTTAGTCATAATTTGAATCTGATACTTGATCGAGTGAAATGTCAAGTTAACCAACAAGGGTGGCACGTATCTCGCCTTGAACTTGACTGACGGTGCATGGTAAAGGGACTGGTTCTTGAGTATATCAAGGTTCATGAAAATTTGATTTTGTACGCTTTCGGGGGTCAATATGTGCTGATAGGTACCGCTAATGATTAGTGAGTCAGAAATGGTTTCCTGTGAACAACCGTTAGTGTATGAACCTATCGGGTCACACACTTAAGGGGATAGATTAAAACATGCTAAGAATTGGTTCTTGTGCAAGTGTGAGATTGAAGGTTATGCCCAAGAAAATTCAATAAATCGGAAGTTCTAATAGGAAGTATCAGAAGTTTCGGTTAATTTTGGGTCTCGATAAAAAGAGCAATTGTTGCTTCAGAAGTTCCGATATGGTATCAGAAGTTCCGATAAGCCTAGATTAGACCTAGCCACCCAAGAGTTCTCTCCTTCCTTTCTTGATCTCAGATGTTGAGGTCAAGGATCCCCGTCTCTCACGTGTTGTGCTAGCACGCTACTGTCGGAGGTACTCCATCCATGTACGTGTGGACTCCGTGGAGGCGTTGCTCCAATAGCGATTCTCGTGAACGTCTACATGTGAACAACTATGTCGTCTTCATCGATGGGATCGGCGAAGGACGACAAGGATGAAGCGAGGAGAGGCTTGACGTGCTGCTCCAACATCTTCTTCCGCTGCACCTAGCACATTGTGTGCTAGAAGGTAGCAATCTATGATCTCACACGCGCATGAGACTTGGGCCTAGGCCATAAAATTTTGAATTTACCAGCTAGCGTAGCTCCCTATTCCCCAACTCCTTGTGTCCTGAAGCATCGTTGATCAACATGTCGGCTATCGGCATGGGGTACTCGTCCTTTTGAGTGGCCTTGTTTAAATCCATGAAATCAATACACACACGAATCTTGCCACTCCCACTCTTCTCGATAGGTACTATGTTAGCAACCTATTCAGTGTACCTACACGGCCTAATAATAATAAAGCCTGCCGCTAGTAATCGTTTTACCTCCTCTTTAACTTGGTTATACACGGTTGAATTAAAGTGGCGCAATGGCTATTTACAAGGCCTAAACCCGGGTTTTATGGGAAGACGATGATCCATGAGCTTGTGGCTAAGTCTGGGCATCTCACTATACTCCCATGCAAAACAATCGATATATGACCAAAACAACTTTACTGCTTCGGCCTTCTCACAAGCCTGCAAATTCTGATTTACAAAAGTAGGCCTTGGAACACTACCATCTCCTATGTCTACTTGTTCCAGGCGGTCGGCCGACGCAAAACCTTGACCTAACTTTTCTACTTCGCTAAAATCTTCAATGCCTTTGGCAATACTGTCTTTAGAAGACCGATATTGCTCTACACGATACTTTAGCAAATCAAGATTATGCTTACCTAACATAACTAATTTAGAGACAGCTCAGCTACACCAGCCAGCTTTACAGACACTGGAACAAATCACCCCTTAGACACGCTAACAAAGTCGTAATCTGAGAGGTCTCTACCTGACAGAAACTCTACCTTATCGTGGATTGCATCAATAGACACATCAACCAAAGCAACTTGGGCTGAAGGTTCAGCTGGTACAACTTCTACATCGTCGCCATCCCACTAGATCAAACACTGGTGAAAGGTAGATGGGATGCAGAAATTTTCGTGAATCCAATCACACCCAAGAAATACGCTATAGTTACCTTGCACGTCGATGATGAAGAAGGTTGTGGGAAGTGTCTTGTTGCCCACAATCAGCTCTAGAGAAAGTACGCCCTTCGTCTCAAAGTTCTCGCCGTTGAAGCCATTGAGCATCAAGTTGGTACTCATCAAGTCTTCGTCATCCTTGCCGAGCTTCTTTAGGAGAGAGTATGGTATTAGGTTGATGGTAGAGTCTCCATCTACAATAATCCTGGAGGTCGGCTTCCCGTCAATGTGCCCCTTGATGTAGAGAGGCTTTAAGTGATGAGTTGTATCATCGGGCTTCTAAAAAATGTCCTCCCGTGGGCTGACCCTCAACTGAGGAAAGGATCCCTCGGAGACAGACGTGTAGTCGTCATCCATAATATCATCCTAAACGTCGCTCAGAGTGGGAGCTGGGCTGCTTACTACAACCGACTCGGGCTTCCATACTTGCTTCATCACTGGTTGAGAAAGGATCTCCTAAAAAATGGTGTCCCGCTCATCTTCGGCCTTCTTCTCGCGCATCGCCTGAGCCCGAAGATGTTTTAGCCGCCTCTTTTGTGATTTGGACATCCCTGAGGGTGCCCATGAGTGTTGCGGCTTAGTGTTGGGTTCCACAAACTTGTTCTTGGATATTTTGTGTTGTAGCAATTGTGTTAGCTACAGCACAGGTTTTGTATGTGTGTATGGTGTGTAAAATGAACCTCGAAGGGTTCTCTCAAAAGGAGAAAAGATTTATACTGGTTCGGACCTCCCCTAAGAGATAATAGCCCTACATCCAGTTTGTGGTGGATTTGGCATAGTATGCCTCAGTGGAATCTAGTGGATCCAGAGGCTCTCATTGCCCTAGAGGAGCCAAACTATTACAAGGGCTTGGCCCTGCTTTTATAGGCACACAGACTAAAGGAAAAGACCTAAATGCCCTCTATAAGTCATAGGCCTATAGGGTCAAAAAGGGGGAAAAGACTAGTCTACTGTACAAAGTGCTTTACAGCTTTATAGACGTATCAGATAAACATCACTTCTTGACCAGCTAAACAATATACTAGGGGCAGAGGGGCCCCCGGTATGACTTCTACACTGTAGCGAAGTACAGATATTTTCTGGGTTCGGAGTAGGGGCCGGAGCTCTTCGGGCGGAGGCTGCGAAGAAGGCTTTGAAGGACACTCCGAAGTGGGCTTCGAAGTATACTCCAAACTGAACTACGAATTGGGTTCACAGAGACTTAGCTTCGAATCGGTTGAGGGTCCGGAGACTGGCTCTGGGGAGCTCCGAAAGGAGCTCGAAGGTTAACTCCGAACAAAGCTCGGAGGTTAACTCCGAAGTTAGCCCAGAGGATAACTCCGAAACTAGCCTAAGACTTGGCTTCTGGCAAACTTCAAAGGGAGCTTGAAGGCTTCGCTCCGGAGGACTCCGAAAGGGGTTTGGAGGCCTCGCTCCAGAGGGCTTAGAAAAGAACCTTGATACTTAGAAATAACTTCACTAGATA
Organism: Zizania palustris; assembly: GCA_019279435.1. NCBI lineage: Eukaryota > Viridiplantae > Streptophyta > Magnoliopsida > Poales > Poaceae > Zizania > Zizania palustris. The sequence goes on from JAAALK010000081.1 coordinate 55,163,235, forward strand.
GGGACATGCTTCGACAGTGTCGGGCTCCGGGCCGAAGGCCGTCGGAGGTTGATGTCATTTGGCTCCTATTTAAGGGAAAACTTATTCCCCCAACAGTAGCCCCTCGCCTGCAGGCCTTCGGGACGAAGGGGTGCGTGCGCCCTTGGGACAAATGTCAGTAAAAATGGCAACTTCAGAGAAGACATGCCTTCAGAGGTTGGACCGAAGTTGGCTTCGACTAGCGCAGGTAATAATTGCCTGCTTCGGCTATCAGAATGACCTCGGGGATACCAATTGACTTCGCAACGGCTATAAAATTGACCGTTACAGTGCACCTGTTCGCTTCAGCTTCGCTTGAGGCCCACCTGTTAGTGGCTTCGGCATGAGAACCGTCGGGATTTTTACCGCCTATAAATAGGGGTTTACCGCACACGGCTTCGTCACACCTCTAATTTGCTTTCTTCTCAATGCCTTGCATCATTCGCTCTCTTCTCCTCATCCCTAGCTTCGCGCAGAGCCCACTTCGCAAGCTTTAGCGTCCTTCGCGCCGAAGCTCCACAAAATGCCGAAGAAAGTTGCTTCGAAGGCTTTGGCCTTAGGCTCGAGTTCTAGCTCTGCCCAGGCGCAGGAAGCGGCTGCAGTGGTAGCGAAGCCTGCAGCGAGGCGGCTGGGGCCGAGGGATCTTCGATCGCCATCAGACAAATTTGAGCAAACCTTGGAGATGAGGGCTTCGATCTGGACGGAGGAGTCTGTCCGAAGGACCTGGGCGGGGAAGATATCATCGAAGATCCAACTTCGGGTGCCGGAGAAGTCGGAGGCCATACCGAGGCTACGGGCTGACGAAGTGGTACTATTCGAGGCTTACTTCGAAGCCAGCCTCAGATTGCCAGTTGTGGCGATGCTGAGTGAAGTCTTGAAGGCTTACAACCTCGAGCTTCCTCAACTGTCGCCCAACGTCGTGGCGAGGCTAGCGGTGTTTGAATGGGCCATGAGGGCCGAAGGCTGCGAGGGGCGCACCGACGTCTTCATAGCTCTTCACAACGCCAACTGCCAACCAAACCTGAGGGAGGGAACAGACCACGCCAAGTGGGCTTTGGCCTTTGGAAGCGCTAACTTCCAGCTTCAAAGGGAGTATGAGGATGCCTTCCAAGCGAGGGCCGCTAATAGCAAGTGGTACTTGAGGTGGGATCGAGAGTGGTTTCACGCCTCCATTGGCACGAGCTCTCCCCTTCGGAGTACCAACGCGCTCATCTGTTACCGGCGCGAAGGAGTGGTGAAGACGAGCCCTGACACCCTTCGCTCGAGGATCATGCTCCTTCGGAAGGTGGCTTCGAAGATGAGCATGAGGGACCTCGTGGAGGAGTTTATCACCCTTCGGCTCAGCCCCCTTGCGCGCTCTTGGCCAGAGGGCCTCTTTCAACCTTCGGGCCCAGGGGGCCTAAACGAGGTGGCAACAAAACGCCTTGGTAAGACTTCGAAGCCTTTCCACTTTCATACTTCACCAAATAACTTTGCTCTGACTTGGAATCTTAATCAAGCCGCTCTTGAAGTGAGGACTCCGGAAGAGGCCATCATGGCGGCGGAGCGTGTTGTCGGAGCCCCGACACTTGAGGAGCAGGCCCAACCGCTTGTTCTGGTGGGGACTTGGGAGCACTGGAATAGAGTGTGGACCTTGCTCGGTGCCGAGGGGGTCCAGGCTCTACCATACTTCTCCAACCTTGTACCCTCGGCGACCGGCTCCAAGAGGAAGAAGGTGGACAACGACAAACCCGAAGCTTCGAGGGCTCGGTCGGAGGTCCCAGTGACCGAAGCCTCTACTGCGGAGGAGGAAACGGTCGCGAACCCTGGAACCGGAGCAGAATCAGCAAGGGCTCTGGCAGCAGCTACCGAAGTGGTGGCGAAGGCCGCAACGACGATGACTTCGGGCGCAAAGGTTGAGGCGCCAGCTTCGCAGCAAAAGGATTGGGGTGCACTCATCGACCCCTCGGCCTTCAAAGAAATCTCCAACGATGGTAAACACTTGAACATTCTTCTCTTTTCATACGTTGATATTGACTTCATGTTTTTTGCAGAAGTCGATGCCGGTGCGAAGTCCACCGCACCGAAGCCGACGGAGACCTCCAGCGGTAGCAGCAGTTCGGAGTCCGATAGCTCCTCGTCTAAAGAAGACGAAGGCAACGGCCATGGCGAAGGGGACCTTCGAGATGAGGCCGAAGAGCACGTCGAGGTGGTGGACCGGAGCCTGACTCCGCTGGAGCCTGCATCGGAGGCTGAAGTGGAGGAGATAGTCCGGCCCCTGCGGTCGAAGGGGGCCGTGACGGAGGCGGCCATCCATGATTTTCATTAAGGCTGCGCTGCTGCAGAATCAGGGGGCTTGGTGGCTCAACTCAGCCGCTCGAGCCCCTTCGACCTCTTCACAAATGCAAACGAAGCCTTCATTCAAGTGAGCAAAGTCCTATACAGCCTTAGAGTCATGCTTGTTCTTCAATCAACACTTATGATTTTCTTGAACTCTTTTAGGCCTTCGCATTGAATGGCACAGCAGCAACCTCTACGGACAGGCGGATGAGGTGCTTGGCGGAGGAGAGGGATGCCCTCCGACGCGAAGTCTCGGTGGAAGCCGAGAAGCGAAGGCGGTCCGAGGCCTCAGCAGAGACGGCGAGACTAAGGCCGACAAGGCGAGGGAGGTCCTAGCTTCAGAGACCGACAGGCTTCGGGCGAAGCTTCGAGCTTCGGAGGATGCTAGAGCAGAGTTGGCGGAGGAGAATTCAAAACTTCGCCAAGCTGCTCTCTGCTTGGAGGACTTCATTGTTCACAACATTGACGAAGCCACTTCGAGCTTGACCGAGGTCCTTGAGAAGATAGGAACCGAGTGCCGGGTTCCAGACATTGGCCTTCAGGACCCAATCGGAGACAGCGTCGAGTTCCTGAAGACGGTGGCTGCGAGAGCGGAGGTGTCCCTGAAGGGCTTCGCCTTGATGGCTGGCCGAGTGGCGGGTCAAGGACGGCTGCAAATGCTTCACGACTCGGGGTGCAACCACCTCGAAGCAGCGACCTCGGCGACTCTGGTGGCCTTCGGAGGCCAGCACCTGGTGACGCCTCTGCCAGGCGTCCACGGAGCCTGGCGTCGAATTCAAGAGCCTTGGAAGGCTCAAGGCTGCGAAGCAGTCCTCGAACTCCAGAAGGCCATCCACCTTCGCCGAGCCAGGGCACAAGCCTCGCCAGCTCAGCCTTCGACGTCGGCACCTCCGCCTCTGAAGGTGTATATCTCCTTAGGTTCCTTGTAATTCTTAGCTGTAGGCTTGTAAAAACTTATCAGTTTATTAATATAAATGTGGGGGTACTTTATACCTGCCCAGGCTCAGCCTTCGAATGTTGACCTTGAAGTACTTGAGGACTCTGAAGAACTTCGCCAGTTATGGGTGGCCCTCGAGGTAGCTAGGTCTGAAGGCCCCCTCGGTTCAAACTTCCAAGGGGTCCAAACAGCGAAGCCATTTCCGAAGTAGCCCTGGAGCTACTGGCTACCGTGAAGATGGAGCTCCTTCGGAGTTCATCCTCCTCGCCAGACTTAAGCTGCTTTGAAGTAGACTTACATGACAACGGGGTACAGCCTTCGACTATGGCTCTGGCAAGTGATGAAGCTTTAGACTTCTCTGCCTTCGACATGGCACCGCCTATCAGGGCGTGGATGAACCAGACGTGGGAGAGCAAGCTCCGACGAGGCTTCGTCCAGCCGAGGGGGCCCTGGCCGGAAGAAGAGCAAGCGAGGGTCGTGTTGATAGCAAAAAATGGCAGTAATGGCTAGATTATCAAAATATCAATTTTTGGTGATTTGGGCTGAAAGTACACATGTCCAGGGTCTGTCCGAAGCCCTACAGGGCCGAAGGCAATTGAGCTATGGGCCCCGAAAGCCTCTAGCCAGTCCATGGGCTTCGGCCAGGAAGCCTTCGAAGGCCCACGCTGCCGAAGCTTCGAAAGCCTTCAGAGGCCCACGCTGTCCAAGCTTCGGCCCGAGGAGCAAGCCTCGATGGGCCTGGCCGAAGCCCATGCTACCAAAGCTTTGGCCCGAGGAGCAAGCCTCGACGGGCCTTGCCGAAGCCCACGCTACTGAAGCTTCGGCCCGAGGAGTAGGCCTCGACGGGCCTGGCCGAAGCCCACCTCGGCAGAGATAGAGTTGTACGCGTTTCTAGCTCAATCTCTATCTCTATTTGGCCGGATTAATAGCAGATTAGATTAGGAGTTAACCCCATATAAATAGAGAGGCATGGACGGCGTGGAGAGCCCCCCTTCAACTCAAACCAAACCAAATCCCATGCTTTGATTGCATTTACTTTACCTTTATTTTCCTGTACCTCTTCGTGGGTTTTCCTGGAAGCCCTCCGTCGGCCGCTACGGAACAGTGGTAAACCTTGTTACTTCACCTGTGAAGTATCCATTAATCTACATAATAGATTTCTATCGCCTTGTTACTTCGCCCGTGAAGTATCCGCTAATCAGTGTAATAGATTGCTACCTTCGCTACTAGTGCAACACTTAGCAGAATTCTGTCCTTAGGCCAAATTGGTACATCGCACCTTCTCTGTTGCAGGTTCGCACGTTCGGAGCTACTTCGCAAGAGGTATCCGGAGCTGAGAGATCAGTTTCGAAGGTCGTCAGACACCCTTTGGCAGACCGCAGGCTTCGGCAACAGGCTTCGCCAGTAGATTTCGTCGCATCAGGCTTCGCCACGACCATACCTCGCATCGGACGAAGTTGCTCTCGTGCGCGGCCCTCGCGTCACTATTTCGTACTTCGCTGTATTGGAGGCTTCGCCCCGAACACTGCCGTTCGGAGGTGATTGTCGTGTCCAAATCTGTTCAGAGCTCACCTTCGATCAGATTACTCCGAACGCCGAAGGCACCCTTCGGCGGGACACTTCGCACCGAATGCCGAAGGTATACTTCGGTGACCCCTTCGCACCAAACTTCAAACCAGACGGGCTCCGACTGGTTGGCTGATTTTATTCTGTTTAATCTATCTTTTTCAGCTAATTGGATTATTTTGTATAATCTAGTTGCCTGGCGACTCCACCCCCTTATCCCTATTAAGGGTAGTCGGAACGCGACGTCGGTGCCACGTCACGCTTAGGCCTGTCCCTAAGTATCCGTGCACTTTTGGATCGTTGGACTGACCCAAGTGCGGGGGCACGTTTCCGTGTCAACACACTTTTTGGCGACTCCACTGGGGATGAGCTACACCAACATGATGAGTACGTCTACATCGGCCACCAGTACATCCACATCGACTACTACGTCTGCACCACCGATGGACACAATAGGAGGCACAGATATCGACAACCGCAACATATTGTCACCTACACTTGAAGATATCCCCGCCGCAGACCGAGCAGAGATCGAGGCAAAGTTAAAGGGACTCCAAGACATGATGCTTGGGGGCTACATCAAGACACGCGCGGGCTTCTTAAAGCGCGACATCGTCACCCCCGACCTCGCCCAAGTCTAGGTAACACCTGTATCACCTCGCTTATCTTCTTTAGAAATTGAGCAAAAGATTGATGCATCAGTGGATCAAGCCATTAGCGCTTTGCTAGCCAACCGTTTGGATTCGGCAGTCAGCTCCCAAGTGGAGGCGACTCTCAGGAGGTTCAGCTTTACTGAGGTCATGCCCCCGGTTCCCATTGCTAGTGCACCACTGGCAAACCACATATACGGTAGGACTAACGATAGCACCGGCACCATCATGTCTCCGGCCTCAACACTTATGGCCGAGACTAATCATTACACCTACAGTCAAAACAACACTATGTACCATGCACCGCCACCCGCGTCGGTACCCGCGCTGCCCGCACCACATGCGCCGGCGCCCGGACACGAACACGTCATACAAATAGCGCGAGGGAAGAGACACATGGCCGAGACGCTGATATCCCACCACGTGTCGCGCCCCCGCATGAAAGGCGCGCACAAACAATATACCAAGATGACATAGAGGAGCGGGTCCACACACTATTTAAGGAGTGTGTCGGCTTCGTGCCCAAGCGACGGGTTAGGGTTTACCGTAAACCATACCCCGACAACCTTGATACAGTACCCTACCCCCGTGGCTATAGAATCCCTGAATTCACTAAATTCGATGGTGAGGGTAGCAAAACTACACTAGAGCATGTTAGTCAATTTTTGGCGCAGTGTGGAGAAGTTAGCGGGATAGATGCCCTAAAGGTTAGACTATTTTCTCTCTCGCTATCCGACACTGCTTTCACGTGGTTTTTGGCGCTCTCGCCGAACTCCATCCACACGTGGGATGATTTAGAGCGGAAATTCCATGATTATTTCTACATGGGTGAGACAGAGCTTAGGCTCTCACATCTGACATCGGTTAGGCAGAAATCTAGCAAGAACGCCTCTGAATACATCAAGCGTTTTAGGGATACTAGAAACCGATATTTTAGCCTTAATATTTCAGAGAGGGACTTGGTGGAACTAGCTTTTAACGGGTGGCATTCCGAAATTAAAGAAACGTTAGATAACCAAAACTTTTTAGAAGTTAGTCAAGTTTTATAGCAGGCTCTGGTCCAGGAAGGCCGAGCCAAAGATAAGAAATTTATTAAGACGTTTAACAAGCCTAGGGCTGAAATCCACATCATGGAATGCTCTGATGAGGAGGAGTTAGAGGAAGAGGAATCGACCGATATGTACGCGGCCGAATGGGTTTGGAACACTAAAAATAAACCTGTCACCTGCTCTGAGTTACGACCATCCCCCACAAAGAATCGGCTTAGTGAGGTCAAATACTCGTTTGATATAACTAAATGTGATAAAATATTTGATTTTCTCTTAAAAAGCCAGCTTCTCAGGTTACCTAAGGATCAAGTCATTCCACCTGCCGAAGAGTTAAAGAAGCATCCATACTGTAAGTGGCGTGACTCGCATTCACATAATACTAATGATTGCAATGTTTTTCGATGGTAGATACAATCGGCCATAGAAGAAGGACGATTGAAGATAGACCATGATCCAAAGATGAAGCTGGATAAAGATCCTTTTCCAGTCAACGCTATCGACCTCGGCGAAAAGAAGGTTTTGATTCGGCCAGAACAGGCCGAGTTGGCTAAAGGGAAAGATGTAATTATTGGAGAACCACGCAATCGCACACTCGTACCAAAGAACCCTGAGGTAGGAGTGTGGAAACAAAACATCAACACCCCTTCGGCTAAGGCTCACAAGAGGTCGAAGGTAACATATGACATGCTGTTGAACAAGCATCGGGGAAGGGCCAAGAAAACAGGTTCGCGCGCTAAGGAGCCAAAACAGCCGAAGGGCCCGAGGCTTGCGGAGGGTGACTTCGGACCGAAGCAGGCACACCCTCCGCACGGTGGCTTCGGGCCACAATGGCCTAACTCTCCGCATGAAGGCTTTGGGCCACGGTGGCCTGATGCTCCGCACGATGGTTCCGAGCCACAATGGCTGAACCCCCCGTACGGCAACTTCGAACCATAGTGGTCGGGCCCCCCTTGCAACAACTTCAGCCCCAATGGCCGAACCCCGCACCGTGTTAGACTTCCCCGATGGGAGGCTTCGGCCCGCACTGGACGAACGTACCTCTGGCCTGGCAAGACCCTTCACTGGTGTGGTCCGAGATACCTTCGACTTGGCCGAACACCCCCAGGTAACGGGTTCGGTTCACAGTGGGCGAGGCCACTAGAGCCTCCAATGCCTCCGCCATATGACTGGGCGGGGACCCAGTGGGCTCCGTACGTATCTGGGACAGGGTACGCTCCGCAGCCTAACAGTATGTCTTATTTCCCTTCGGAGTATTATGGATGGCAGGGGCGAACAGCCGCAGTGGAGGGGGCATCATCCACAGACTGTCCGTGGTGCCTCCGAATCGGACCATGCAGAGTGAAGCCAAAGAGTGCGAGCATTCGGAGGCCGAAATCAGGGAGTCTGAAGCCATAACCATCAGGGTTGTGTCTCAGGAAGTCCCAATCCCAAAGACTTCGTTGCCGAGGTCTGACGGAGGTAAGTCTCATACTTTGACTGATCTCTGCGCCGGAGCTTGGTTTGATCGGCCGAACGAGGCCGATCCATCCGACGGGGTTCGCAGCGAAGCCCCCTCCGAGCACAGGGTGCCCAAGGCCGAACGGCACAGTACCACTTCAGCTAGAATTAACAAAAGTCGAACAGTAGCACTCGGCACCAAGCCTCAGCCCTCTTGGGCACCCCCAGGCATGTCCAAATCACAGAAGAGACGCCTACAAAGGCTGCGGGCACAGGAGATGCGCGAGAAAAAAGCTGAGGCCAAGTGTGACGCTATCTTTGAAGAGATCCGCCCTCGGCTAGCTACGAAGCAGGTATGGAGAGAGAAGCCGGTTGAGATAACCAACCCGGTTCCTAGTCCGAGCGATGACGACGACGACATGCTCAACGACGACGACTACTCGCCCATCTCTGAAGGGCCCGCACCACAGGCGATGGACATCAACATCGTCACATTACCTGCCGAGTTCGCCCTGTCGCACGACAAGGCCGAGGTCGCTCAATTGAACCTCAGCTCGCGCAATGCCATCTTTGAGAAGCCCGAGGACTCGGCTCGCCATCTAAAACCCCTCTACGTCAGAGGTCACATTGATGGGAAGCCGATTTCCCGAATGCTCATCAACGACGGTGCCACAGTTAACTTAATGCCTTATTCGTTGATGAAGAAGCTTGGCATGAATGAGGACGACCTAAAGAGGACCAACTTGATGCTCAACGGCTTCAATGGCGAGAGCTCCGAGGCTAAGGGAGTACTCTCTATGGAGTTGACAGTGGGCAACAAGACATTGCCAACAGCATTTTTCGTCGTCGACGTTCAAGGTAACTATAGCGTGTTGCTCAGACGCGACTGGATTAACGCAAACTGTTGCATTACCTCTACCCTACACTAGTGCTTGATACAGTGGGACGGCGATGAGGTGGAGGTCATCCCCGTGGATACTTTGGCCCAAGTAGCTTTGGCCGATGTGTCGGTTGACGCCATCCATAACAAAGTAGAGTGTCTATCAGGTAGAGATCTTTCGGATTATGACTTTGTTAGTGTATCCGGAGGACGGTTTGTACCAGTGTCTGTAAAGCCGGCTGGAGTAGCACGGCTATTTTTGTATTAATAGTCATGTCTAGCGAGGATAATCTAGACTGGCTAAAGTCTCGTGTGGAGCAATATCGGTCTAATAAAGACGGTATTGCCGAAGCCACCGAGGACTTTAGCGAATTAGAAAAATTAGGACATGGATTTGCGTCGGCCGATCCCTTGGAGGAGGTCGACATAGGTGATGGTAGCATCCCAAGGCCGACTTTTGTAAACCAAAATTTACGGCCCAATGAAAAGGATGAAGTAATAAAGTTACTTCGGTCGTATGTCGATTGTTTCGCATGGGAGTATAGCGAGATGCCAGGGCTAAGCCACGAGATCGTGGAGCATCGGCTGCCCATCAAGTCCGGATTTAGGCCTTATAAGAAGCCTCCCCGTCGCTTTAATTCGGTCGTCTATGACCGAGTTAAAGAAGAAGTGGAACGACTACTCAAGGCTGAATTTATTAGGCCGTGCAGGTACGCGGAATGGGTTGCTAACATTGTGCTTGTAGAGAAGAAAGGGAGCGGCAAGATACGGGTATGCATTGATTTCAGGGATCTGAACAGAGCCACTCCAAAAGATGAGTACCCGATGCCGATAGCTGACATGCCGATAGCCAGGCAACCAGATTACACGAAATAATCCAATTAGCCGAAAAAGATAGATTAAACAGAATAAAATCAGCAAACCAGTCGGAGCCCGTCTGGTTCGAAGTCTGGTGTGAAGGGGTCACCGAAGGGTACCTTCGGCGTCTGGCGCGAAGTACTCCGCCGAAGGGTGCCTTTGGCGTTTGGAGTGATCTGATCAAAGGTGAGCTCCGAATAGATCCAGACGCGACAATCACCTCCGAACGGTGAGGTTCGGGGCGAAGCCTCTAATACAGCGAAGTACGAAATAGTGACGCGAGGGCCACGCGCACGCGCAACTTTGTCCGGTCTGGAGTATAGTTGTGGCGAAGCCTGAGGCGACGAAGTCTGCTGGCGAAGCCTATTGCCGAAGCCTGCGGTCTCGTCGATGGGTGTCTTGGGGACCTCCGGAACCGATCTCTTAGCTACAAACACCTCCGGCGAAGTGGCTCCGAACGTGCGAACCTGCAACAAAGATGATGCGAAGTACCAATTCGGCCTGAGGACCGAATTTTGCCAAGTGTTGCACTAGTAGCGAAGGTAGCAATCTGTTACGCTGATTAGCAGATACTTCACAGGCGAAGTAACAAGGCGATAGCAATCTATTACGTAGATTAACAGATACTTCACAAGCGAAGTAACAAGGGTTACCACTGTTCCATAGTGGCCGGCAGAGGGCTTCCAGGCAAACCCACGAAGAGGTACCAGAAAATAAAGGTAAAGTAAATGCAATCAAAGCATGGGCTTTGGTTTTGTTTGAGTTGGGGGGTTCTCCATGCCGGCCATGCCTCTCAATTTATAGGGGGTGAACTCCTAATCTAATCTGCTATTAATCCGGCCAGATAGAGATAGAGATTGAGCTGGAAACGCGTCCAACTCTATCTCTGCCGAGGTGGGCTTTGGCCAGGCCCGTCGAGGCCTGCTCCTCAAGTTGAAACCTTGGTAGCATGGGCTTCGGCCAGGCCTGTCGAGGCTTGCTCCTCGGGCCGAAGCTTCGGCAGCGTGGGCCTCCTAAGGCTCCCGAAGCTTCGGCAGCGTGGGCCTCTGAAGGCTTCCTGGCCGAAGCCCATGGGCTGGCTAGAGGCTTTCAGAGCCCATAGCTCAATGGACTTCAGCCCTGTAGGGCTTCGGACAAACCCTGGACATGTGTACTTTTGGCCCAAATTACCAAAAATTGATATTTTGCTAATCTAGCCATTACTGCCATTTTTACTATCAACACTCCCCCCTGCCTTTTTGTGAACTAGTGAACTAAAAGCACAATGAGCTGAAGATGATATCATCCATATCGGCTTTTCCGACACCTTTATGATGTTTTCCACACACTTGGGAAATACCTTTTCAAGTATCTTCCATTCAAAGCTCTTCAAAACAACTCTACCTGCAGGGTTTCCAACACGTATGCGTTGCCGGGAGCGATTTTGGCTATTTTAAAAGGACCTTCCCAACTAGGTGACCATTTTCCAAATTTGGGACTCTTCGTGCCTAAAGGCAAAATCGTTTTCCATACCAAGTCTCCTATTTGAAACGATTTTGGTTTAACCTTCCTATTGTTGGCTTTAGCTACTCTTTTCTTGTCTACTTCTATAGCTTCTAAAGCCCTTAGTCTCTTATCGGTCACTTCCTCTAGATTGTCTTTCATAAGAGCCTCATACTCATTGATCGATAAATTGTCTTGCTTTAACACTCTTAAGGAGCCAAGATCTACCTCCACAAGTAGAACGACATCTTGTCCTTATACCAACTCATATGGACTAACCTTGGTGGCACCGTGCTTTGCAATCCTACAAGCCCATAACGCCTTGGAAAGCACTTCATGCCACCTTTAGGAAACTCTTCAATTTTCTTCTTAATAAGCTTAATCACGGTTTTATTACTGGACTCGGCCTGACCATTGGCCTGAGCATAGTAAGGTGAAGAGTTTATACACTTAATGCCATAGTATTCGGCGAAGTCTCTTATTTCTTTAGAGACAAATGAACTACCTTGATCCGTAGTAAGAGTTTGAGGGATACCGAATCTATGTATGATGTGCTTCAAAATAAAATCACGTACCTCATTGTGAGTCATGTTCTTTAGAGGTACGACCTTGGTCCATTTGGTGAAGTAATCTGTCGCCATCAACACGAACTGATGCCCCTTTGAGGAAGGAGGGTAGATCTGGCCGATGAAGTCTAAACCCCATCCTCGAAACGGCCATGGCTTGACAATAGGATTGAGCAATGAGGCAGGAGCTAACTAGATGTTGTCAAACTTCTGACATGCCTCACACCCTCTGTAGTACTTGAAACAATCTTCAGTCATAGTCGGCCAATAAAAACCCGCTCTTTTGAGCATCCAACTCATCTTTTGGGCCGACTGGTGAGTGCCACAAAGCCCCTCATGGACTTCTCCTGTAGCCATTTGGGACTGATCATGGTCTAAACACTTCAATAGAACTCCGTCGATGGTTCGGCTATACAATGTGTCGTCAACCAACACGAATTTGAATGCTTGCCGCCGAACCTTCCGATCGACCCTTTGGTTGGGGTCTCTCAAATAATGGATGATTGGGATTCTCCAATCGCCCTTACAGGTTTCAGAGGGCCTCGCTGGTTCACCTTCTAAAAAAGCTTATAAAATATTGACCTCGGGGTGCCCCCCGAGCCATTCCATCTCCTGCCAAAGCCTGGCCGAGGTGGCCATTCGATGTTTGCTGGGCCGAAGTCCTTCGGAAGGTTCGGACTCCGGGGAGCCTTCTCCATCCGGGAGGCTTCGCACTATGGGCTCCGACGTGCCAGATCCTTTGATCGGCAGAGCACTCCGATCCAGGGGCTTCGGCGTGCGGTGACCTTCGGCGACCCGAGGTGATGCGTCACGGGGTCCCGATCTTCACGACGTAGGATCGATCTTCAGATAACTAGCTATAGAATAGCCGGATAACTTGCTGCAAGCAGTGATAACTAGTGCAACCTGGCAAATAAAACTCGAAGCCAACCACCGTCTTTAACTGGCAACCTGAATCGAGGATTCGCCCAACCACACTCTCAAAGAACCAACCAACACAGCCTACAATCAATCAAGGAGGACCTTGAAGGGAGTAGGAGCACCAATTGGGAGTGGATGAAGCCGCCGCTTCTGTAATCCCGCGAAGGAAATCACAAGAGCAAAGGAAGGTAGAGATCTCTCTCTGAGTTTGTTAGCACGCAGCTAAACAAGGGGTTCTGTATTCAATCATCAAAGGTGCCGATTACAATGGTGCTAGGGGGTATTTATACAAGGAGTAGACCTTGAATATAGGTGCGAACATGAAAAGAAAAGACTAGGCGAACTATGTGAAAACGAATCAGCTTCTGGAGAGTTTCCGCGTGGCTGTTGGTCTTATGAGCGGTCTTCGGTATTTCAGCAATAACTCCTCCTTGGAAGCTTCAATTCACGAACGGTTGGATTCCTTGGAAAGGTGACTTGATAAGGTTTCACACCATGTATAATATGCACCATGGAACTCGGTAGAATGATGCAGTTTTAATACGAGAACATTGACTTCATGCAGACTATTGACCTTCGGACCAGCAAGCACTAAAACTGGTTGGACGCCTTCATGCAAACTTCAAATTGGTCGGGGTTAGATTCATTGAAAACTAGACTTCAATAGTTTTCCAAAAAGTGCTCATTTGCCTTCATAGCTTTTGTAAATCAAAAGTTATGATTATTTCTTTGAGACGATTCTGCAGGACTGGCTTGGTTCGAGCATGATTCTTCTATGTGTCCATTTCCTTGTGAGTTCTTGTCATCCTTCTTGGTAAACCTGAGAATTAGCAATGTACACGACTTAGGTAGTATATAACTCTCATTAATAGTAAAATGAATTTCACAAAGTAGCGCGTGCACCTCTTGTTGAAGCTTCTTAGCTCGACTGCGTGTAATTGGTCCATCAAAAACATGTATTGGAGTCGCTGTGGTCGAAGTGGTCGGTGTAGAGGTTGGAGTGGTCAGCGTGGTCATATCATCCTCACCCTCTTGAAAAGGAGTCATCCTCGACTCTAAAATGTCTTCACTTGTGAATGCTGATAGGTCAGCAACATTGAAGGAGTTGCTTATGCCATAGCTTGGTGGAAGGTCAATCTTGTATGCATTATCGTTGATCTTGGCAAGAACACAAAATGGACCATCCCCTCGTGGCATCAGCTTGGACTTGCGCTTATCAGGAAAGCGATCTTTACGCAAGTGAATCCACACCAAATCGCCTGGTTCAAACGACACCTTCTTTCTATGCTTGTTCATACTTGCAGCCTTACGTGTCGCCTTTAGCTCGATTGCTTCTTTTGTTTTGTCATGTATCTTCTTGACATATGCAGCACGCTTGGAGGCTTCCATATTGGTTCTCTCCTGTAATGGCAAAGGCAACAAATCTATCGGAGCAATGGGTTTGAACCCATAAACAATTTCAAAAGGACACAAGTTAGTGGTAGAATGTATTGCCCTGTTATAAGCAAACTCCACATGAGGCAAGAAGTCCTCCCAATCTTTCAGGTTCTTTTTCACCATGATTCGCAGCAACATTGACAGGGTTCGATTCACCTCTTCAGTTTGTCCGTCGGTTTGAGGATGACAAGTGGTCGAGAATAAAAGCTTGGTCCCCAGCTTGGACCACAATGTTTTCCAGAAGTAGCTCACAAACTTGACATCACGATCAGATACAATGGTCTTAGGCACCCCATGCAACCTCACAATTTCCCTGAAAAATAAATTAGCAACATGTGAAGCATCGTCGCTCTTGTTACAAGGGATAAAATGAGCCATCTTTGAAAATCTATCAACCACAACAAAAACAGAATCTTTTCCTCTCTGAGTTCTAGGCAATCCCAGAACAAAATCCATACTTATGTCTTCCCAAGGAATTTTAGGAGCAGGTAGAGGAGTGTATAAACCATGAGGTTTCAGTTTAGACTTAGCTTTGTGACAAGTGATGCAACGCTCCACGAACCGGATGACGTCTCTCCTCATCTTGGGCCAATAGAAGTGATCACCTAGCATCTCATAGGTTTTCTTTTGTCCAAAATGACCTATCAATCCTCCTCCATGGGACTCCTGCAATAAAAGCAATCTAACTGAAGAATTTGGAACACAAAGCTTGTTAGCCCTAAACAAAAATCCATCATGTATATGATACTTTTCCCAACCTTTTCCATCTTTACAATGAGTGTATGGTTCTGAAAATTCAGGGTCATCATTATACATGTCTTTCAAACTTTCAAGACCTATAACCTTCACCTCAAGTTGGTTTAGCAACACGATTTTTCTAGACAAAGCATCAGCAACCACATTGTCCTTACCTTTCTTATACTTCACAATATATGGAAATGTCTCGATGAACTCAACCCATTTGGCATGGCGTCGGTTTAGTTTTGCTTGGCCTTTCAAATACTTTAAAGCTTCATGATCGGAATGGATAACAAACTCTTTTGGCCATAAATAATGCTGCCATGTTTCAAGTACACGCACCAAAGCATACAATTCTTTATCATATACAGAATAATTCAATTGAGCACCTCCCAATTTTTCACTAAAATATGCTACATGTTTGCCTTGCTGCATTAAAACCCCTCCTATGCCAATTCCACTGGCATCACATTCTACTTCAAAAGTTTTAGTGAAATCAGGAAGAACAAGCAATGGTGCTTCAGTTAAGCGTTTCTTTAATTTTTGAAAAGCATTTTCTTGTGAACTTCCCCATTTAAATTCAACACCTTTCTTTGTTAATTCATTTAAGGGAGTAGCAATGGTACTAAAATCTTTAACAAATCTCCTATAAAATCCAGCTAGACCATGAAAGCTTCTTATTTGACTTACATTCGTTGGAGTTGGCCAATCCTTGATGGCTTTCACCTTGGTTTCATCCACTTCAATTCCTTTTCCTGAAACAACAAAGCCAAGGAACACAACATGGTCTGTGCAAAAACTGCACTTCTCAAGGTTAGCAAATAATTTCTCCTTTCGGAGCTCATCTAGGACTTGTCGAATATGATTCATGTGCGTTTCAAAAGACTTGCTGTAAATTAAGATATCATCAAAATAAACAACCACAAATTTTCTAATGAAGGCTCTCAAAACATGGTTCATCAATCTCATAAAAGTACTTGGAGCATTAGTCAAACCAAAAGGCATAACTAGCCATTCGTACAGCCCAAATTTTGTTTTAAAAGCAGTTTTCCATTCATCTCCAGCTTTCATTCTTATTTGATGGTACCCACTTTTCAAATCAATTTTAGTGAATATTATGGAACCACTTAATTCATCAAGCATGTCTTCTAATCGAGGAATAGGATGGCGATAGCGAATAGTGATGTTATTTATGGCTCTACAATCAACGCACATCCTCCAAGAACCATCTTTTTTTGGTACTAAAATAACAGGAACAGCACAAGGACTTAAGCTTTCACGAACATAACCTTTATCGAGCAGTTCTTGTACTTGCCTATGTATCTCCTTTCTTTCTTCAGGATTGGTGCGGTATGGTGGGCGATTTGGAAGAGCAGCCCCCGGAATAAGATCGATCTGATGTTCAATCCCACGTACAGGAGGTAATCCATTCGGGGTTTCGTTTGGAAAAACGTCCTCATATTCCTGCAAAAGATGAGACACCATACTAGGAAAAGAGGTGTTATCGTCAGCTGACACTAAAATGTCTTTGCACACAAGTACAAAGAGTACTTGATCTGGGTTGTTCCTTACTTCTCTCATCTCAGATTTTGTGGCTAACATGACTAAATTTTTTTCTTCTTCTTTCTTTTGATCTCTCAATTTTTTTTCATATTGGGCTGGTGGCTTTCACTCTCTGATTTGTGGAAGGCACTCGAATTCTTTTTCTCTTCCTTTCCGTTCTCATCTCTCACACTAGAGCTCTTTTGCAAATGCTCAGCAAGAATTTGTTGTGGTGTCATAGGTTTGAGTACAAACTTCCTCCCCTTCAAATCTAGAGTGTACTGATTTGTTCTCCCGCAATGCTGAGTATATCGATCATATTGCCATGGCCTCCCGAATAGTATGTGACATACGGACATAGGTACCACATCACACTCTACCGTGTCAACATATTCACCAATCTTGAAGGGAACTTTTACTTTGTATCCAATCTTGATGTCACCGGAATCATTCAGCCATTGGACATGATATGGATGAGGATGTCGCAGAAGTTTCAAATCAAGCTTGTCAACCATCTCAC
Organism: Zizania palustris; assembly: GCA_019279435.1. Classification (NCBI taxonomy): domain Eukaryota; kingdom Viridiplantae; phylum Streptophyta; class Magnoliopsida; order Poales; family Poaceae; genus Zizania; species Zizania palustris. The sequence goes on from JAAALK010000081.1 coordinate 55,180,155, forward strand.
GACTAGCAAGATTATGACAGCTTCCTCCATCAATGATCATCTTCACTACCTTATCTTGCACTTTGGCTCTTGTCTGAAATAAATTATGCCACTGGCCGTTCTCAGCTTCCTTCATCTGAATACTCAATATTGGTGCCACCACAAGAGCAGCACCTTGCTCAAAATCACAGCCGGTATGTTCCTCTTCTTCATGGGCTTCTTCTTCTATATCTTCCTCTTCACTGGCTGATTCGTACTCTCCATTATCATGTACAATGATCACTCTATTATTTACACACTCTCTAGCAACATGTCCACGACCTCCACACTTGAAACACTGAATCCCACTGCTCTTGGATGTAGAACCCACTGAAGTGGAGGTGGAAGCTACTGGTTTGGAACTCGTGCTCGGGGCAGCAGAGTTCTTCCCACTAAAATTACTTTGAGCATTAGAACGTGAGCCTCCAAATGGACCTTTCGCAGCTGATGGTGCAGCAGTAAACTTGGAATTTAACTTGCTTCCTCCAGACATAGTCCTCGTACCAAAAGGCAAAGACTTACTGCTCTTGGTATCTTGCTGTAGTTGGCGTTTAGCTTTGGTGGCTTGATGTACCAAATCAATAAGGCGACGGTACGACTGAAACTCAACAATGCGTTGAATATTTCGATGCAACCCATCCATGAATCGTGCCATAGTTTGTTCTTCATCTTCAGATACATTGGCTCTAATCATAGCCTTCTCCATCTCTTTATAATACTCTTCAACAGAATAACTTCCTTGTTTCAAATTCTGCAGTTTATCAAAAAGATCACGCCGATAATGCTTCGGCACGAAACGTCTTCTCATTTCACGTTTCATCTCTGCCCATGTGGCAATAGGATGTTCTCCATCTTCTTCACGATCTTGGAGAAGTTGCTCCCACCAAAGCAGAGCATATCCTTCAAACTCTAGAGATGCCATAGCCAACTTCTTCTCTTCTGTATAATTATGCAAGCGAAAGATCTTGTCGACCTTCAACTCCCAAGTGAAATAAGCTTCAGGATCAGATCCTCCATCAAATTTTGGCATGGTAAATTTCAGTTTACCAAGCCTCTCTTCACGATGGCCTCCTCTACGATTTTGGCGATCATGATGGGAATGATTATCATTATTTTCAGATTCGGATTCTTCAGTGTCTTGATTTCTTCGATTCCAGCCCCTCCCTCTTCCATGTGCAGCACTTCGGTTCCTCCGTCCTCTTCTTCCTCCTCTTCCATCACTATCAGCACCTTCTTCACCATGGGTGCTTGCTCCATCATTAGGTGGACGACGCCCCCTAATTTCATTTAGTATGGTTTGAAAATCTTGGGCCAACCGATCGTGTCTCTCTTCTAGACTTTCCTGGAATTCATTAAATTGTGCCATGGTGACACATTCATTGATCTCAACGCCGTCACCCATCTTTCTGTAAAATTAGTGACAACAAAGGAACAAGAGTATATGTGGAATAAAAATATATGTGGAATCTCTCAATCTCACTTCTCTTACCAACCGAGGCTCAGTGAAGTTCCTGCGGGTTACATAGAAACAAAATGTGTGGTGGTACCGAGAGCGATGGTTAAGCGAATACAAGACCAGAGAGTACCGATTACGATGGCTTTTATGTGGAGCTTGGTGGGGATTATAAACAAGGAATGCAATATAGATTCTAGTTGTTGTAAAGTTAAGTAACAATCCAAACTAGAGGTTCCCTGCTTAGTGCTGATCTCAAATGCTAAAGATGTAAATGGATCACACACACGTGCAAAGAAAATCTCAGATTGATGCAAACAAGGAGTATGATTGGGATGCAAGTGTTGCAATAAAACCCAACCAAAATTTTGTACCAACAAAAGATAGCGATCTGGTTGCACAACTTGAAACACAAACTTTCAGCAATTGTGCTCTCAAACGAACTGATCTTTAAACTTTTCTTTCACAATTTTTTTTTCAACTTTCCCTTTTTTTGAACTTTTCTTTCTTTTACCTTTTTTTATAGAACTGAACACAATGAACAGATATATAAGATGCTCAAAGGACACATGACGGAAAATGATCAGCAACTAAAACAAAGACTCTAATGGACTAAAAATTAACTGAACTCACTAAAATAACAGATTGAAACAAAGGGCTAAACAATATATATGTATATTTTTTTTGGCTTTTGGTGGATAGGACGAAACAAAATATATGTAGCTAAGGGTAAAGAATCCTACCGTGGAAACCGATCAGCTCTGATACCAGATGATGCGTCACGGGGTCCCGATCTTCACGACGTAGGATCGATCTTCAGATAACTAGCTATAGAATAGCCGGATAACTTGCTGCAAGCAGCGATAACTAGTGCAACCTGGCAAATAAAACTCGAAGCCAACCACCGTCTTTAACTGGCAACCTGAATCGAGGATTCGCCCAACCACACTCTCAAAGAACCAACCAACACAGCCTACAATCAATCAAGGAGGACCTTGAAGGGAGTAGGAGCACCAATTGGGAGCGGATGAAGCCGCCGCTTTTGTAATCCCGCGAAGGAAATCACAAGAGCAAAGGAAGGTAGAGATCTCTCTCTGAGTTTGTTAGCACGCAGCTAAACAAGGGGTTCTGTATTCAATCATCAAAGGTGTCGATTACAATGGTGCTAGGGGGTATTTATACAAGGAGTAGACCTTGAAGATAGGTGCGAACATGAAAAGAAAAGACTAGGCGAACTATGTGAAAACGAATCAGCTTCTGGACATTTCCGCGTGGCTGTTGGTCTTCTGAGCGGCCTTCGGTATTTCAGCAATAACTCCTCCTTGGAAGCTTAAATTCACGAACGGTTGGATTCCTTGGAAAGGTGACTTGATAAGGTTTCACACCATGTATAATATGCACCATGGAACTCGGTAGAATGATGCAGTTTTAATACGAGAACATTGACTTCATGCAGACTGTTGACCTTCGGACCAGCAAGCACTAAAACTGGTCGGACGCCTTCATGCAAACTTCAAATTGGTCGGGGTTAGATTCATTGGAAACTAGACTTCAAGAGTTTTCCAAAAAGTGCTCATTTGCCTTCATAGCTTTTGTAAATCAAAAGTTATGATAATTTCTTTGAGACGATTCTGCAGGACTGGCTTGGTTCGAGCATGATTCTTCTATGTGTCCATTTCCTTATGAGTTCTTGTCATCCTTCTTGGTAAACCTGAGCATTAGCAATGTACACGACTTAGGTAGTATATAACTCTCATTAATAGTAAAATGAATTTCACAAAGTAGCGCATGCACCTCTTGTTGAAGCTTTTTAGCTCGACTGCGTGTAATTGGTCCATCAAAAACATGTATTGGAGTCGCTGTGGTCGAAGTGGTCGGTGTAGAGGTTGGAGTGGTCGGCGTGGTCATATCACGAGGGGTTCAATCCGAGGCGTGCGCCTACCCATCTTTACTGGCTTCTCCAATTGGACTAAACACTGGCTTCTCCAATACAGAAAATTTTCCTCTCCTGACCTGGTAGCCAGATGCTTGTTGAGCCAAATCATTGGCGACTGAATTGGCTTCTCTTGATACGTGAGATATTTTGAAATCATCAAAAGTAGCAACTATGTCTAGACATTTGTCCAAGTAGATATTCAGCAAGCCATTAAAGCATTGAGCATTCTTAGCTACTTGTTGTACTACTAATAACGAATCACCATACACGTGAACATGTTTAGCGCCCATAGACTCTAGTAGTTCAAGACCTAGCAACAAAGCCTCGTATTCGGCTTGGTTATTAGTGGAAGAAAACTCTAGTCAGGCCGAGGTTTCAAAGCGCATGCCATTAGGCGACATGAGAACCACTCCAATACCTTGGCCACTCTTGCAAGCCGAACCATCAAAATAGATTTTCCATGGTACTACCTCAACTAGAGCAATAGCATCACTCCAGCTAACATATATGTGATGATCAACTATAAAGTTAGCTACGACTTGGCCTTTCATCGGTCTTAGGGGCTTGTAGGCCAAATCGTATTCAATCAACACGTAAGCCCATTTTCTGATTCTTCCACTTAGAATCGGCTTCTATAACATGTGCTTTATAACATCAGTTTGGCAAATGACAACACATGTGGTGGGGAGAAGATAATGGCGTAGCTTGGTGCACGCGTAATAAAGTGATAAACATAAGCGCTCCACAAACGCGTACCTAGTTTCGGCATCCAGCAGGCGGCGACTCAAGAATGTGATGATGTACTCCTTCCCATCCACCTCCTGGGTTAGCACGGCTCCAATCACCCTATCTTCAGCGGCGACATATAACTGAAACGGAATCCTGACTTTAGGTGCTCTCACCACAGGCAGTGATGACAAGCACTCCTTAATCTTTTCGAAAGCACTTTGTTGGCTTGCCCCCCAAGTGAACTCGGCTTCATTCTTTAGCCGGAGTATGGGGGCAAAGGCATCAATCTTGCCGGACAAGTTGGATATAAAGCGACGCAAATAGTTCAACTTGCCTAGCAACTTTTGCACATCTCTTTTGCATGCCGGCGCTGCAATGTTTCTAATCTTCTCAAGTCTCTTAGGATCAATTTCTATGCCTCTCTCATGAATCGTGAAACCTAAGAACTTTCTCGCCGACACGCCAAAAGCACACTTAAGTGGGTTCATCTTCAACCCATACTGTCGCATCCTATGGAAAGCAACCTTCAAATCGACTAAATGGTTTCCCATAGCGTCCAATTTGACCATGACATCATCAATGTAAACTTCTAACATGACTCCTAACAAGTCATGAAAGATCAAGTTCATAGCATCACTACAAAAAAACAGGCAACTTCCGTCGGCCAAAGTCATGACGACCCACTCGAACAAACCGACAAAACCAGGGCATCGAAAGGCAGTCTTATAGACATCCTCTTCGGCCATCAAGATTTGATTATAACCAGCATTGCCATCAAGAAAACTTAGTACCTTATGTCCCGAGGCATCGTTGATCAGCATGTCAGCTATCGACATCGGGTACTCGTCTTTTGGAGTGGATCTGTTCAGATCCCTGAAATCAATGCATACCCGTATCTTGCCGCTCCCTTTCTTCTCTACAGGCACAATGTTAGCAACCCATTCCGCGTACCTGCACGGCCTAATAAACTCAGCCTTGAGTAGTCGCTCCACTTCTTTAACTCGGTCATAGACGGCCGAATTAAAGCGGTGGGGAGGCTGCTTATAAGGCCTAAATTGGGACTTGATGGGCAGCCGATGATCCACAAGCTCGCGTCTTAGCCCTGGCATTTCGCTATACTCCCATGCAAAACAATCGACATACGACCGAAGTAACTTTATTACTTCAGCCTTTTCATCAGGCTGTAAATGTTGGTTTACAAAAGTCGGCCTCGGGACGCTACCATTACCTATATCAACTTCTCCAAGGGATCGGCTGATGCAAAACCTTGTCCTAATTTTTCTACCTCGCTAAAGTCCTTGATGGCTTCGGCAATGCCGTCTTTATTAGACCGATACTGCTCCACACGAGACTTTAGCCAATCTAGATTATTCTTGCTAGACATGACTACTAATACAAAAATAGCCATGCTACTCCAGCCGGCTTTACAAACACTGGTACAAACCGTCCTGTAGAAATGCTAACAAAATCATAATCTGAAAGATCTCGTCCTGACAGACACTCTACTTTGTTATGGATGGCGTCAATCGTCACATCGGCCAGAGCTACTTGGGCCGAAGTGTCCACGGGGATGACCTCTACCTCATCGCCGTCCTAGTGTACCAAGCACTGGTGTAGAGTAGATGGAATGCAACAGTTTGCGTGAATCCAGTCGCGTCTGAGTAATACGCTATAGTTACCTTGTACGTCGACGATGAAGAATGTTGTTGGTAATGTCTTGTTGCCCACTGTCAACTCCATAGAGAGTACCCCTTTGGCCTCGGAGCTCTCGCCATTGAAACCATTGAGCATCAAGTTGGTCTTCCTTAGGTCATCCTCATCCCTGCCAAGTTTCTTCAACAACGAATAAGGCATTAGGTTAACAGTGGCACCGCCATCGACGAGCATTCGGGAAATCGGCTTCCCATCGATGTGACCTCTGACATAGAGGGGCTTTAGATGGTGAGCCGAGTCCTCGGGCTTCTTGAAGATGGCGCTGCGCGGGCCGAGGTTCAATTGAGCGACCTCGGCCTAGTCCTGCGGCAGGGCAAACTCGGCAGGTAATGTGACGATGCTGATGTCCATCGCCTAGGGTGCGGGTCCCTCAGAGATGGGCGAGGAATCGTCGTCGAGCATGTCGTCGTTATCGTCGCTTGGACTAGGAGCTGGGTTGGTTATCTCAACCGGCTTCTCCCTCCACACCCACTTCGTGGCTGGCTGTAGGACCGAAAGTAGCGACCAGAGGGGGGGTGAATGGGCGCCTTAAAAATTCTTTCGAATCAATGGCCTGTTCCCAATACCCAACGCACCTCAAAATACTACGCAGCAGAAAATAAACAGAAGGCCTAAGTCTAAAGTTTTCTAACCTAGAATCAACTGATGATAAACAGTGAAAAGACTAAAGTGGTGCAACTAGCCAGATGAACAATTTGTAACAGGCCTAAACTTCTCAATGAAATGATCTAAGTATGTATAGAAAGAAAAGAGAAGTTACTGTCCGAATTTGTCTCCTGTTCAGAGCTTGGCGAAGCCCCCCCTTCGCACGTCGAATTCTGCTTCGGAGGTTGGTGACGGAGTCTGTCCGAAATACCGAAGGTGTCTCTGTCTAGCCTAGTTCGAAGTGGTAAGAAGCGAAGTGTACTTCGGAGCGAAGTAAAACAGTGCCGCAGCTTGGTTCGAAGTATGTACTTCGAAGACAAGGCTTCGAACACAACTTCGAACCACGAGCTTCGGAGCAAAGTGATAAAGTCGGAGCCTGCTTCAAAGTATGCACTTCGAAGACAAAAACATCGAACACACTTTGAACCGAGAGCTTCGAAGCAAGACCTTCGAACACAAAACTTCGAACACAACACACAAGCAGACAACCTTCGAACAAGGAAAGCTTCGAAAGGAGAAACGAAGACTGACACGCCACAAAGAAATCCAAGCGAAGTCTAACGAAAAGACAAACTTCGAACCCAACTTCAAAGCCTAACGAAGGGTGCACTTCGAACAGATAGATTCGGAGTATGCTAGTTCGAAGTATGCGATGCTGTCCATACAGGAAGAACTTCGAAGCTAGCAACTCAGACACACAGACCGAAGTTCGCAGTTGAACGAAAGCTTTGAGAGAGTTAGACCGAAACCTGCCTCACGGAGCTGAGGGGCTTCGAACAGAGAAAGATGACTTCGCAGAAACAGTCAAAAAGGCAATTACTCCATTCTGCTTCGATCAAAAAGGCAGTACAGTAGAAGGTAAAAAGCTGGCAGCAAGTACTATAGCTACAGTAGCAGTACTACTTGCAACAGCAAGAACTAGTACTCCCTCTCACGAAGAACAGAAGCAACAGAAGAAGCTTCTTCACAAGAAATAAATTTAGCAGCCCGTAGCCAACGCAATAACTCCCCAAACCAAACCAGATGCAACCAATAAATTCACCAGGGACCAAGGGATAAAAGCATCCAAGAGATTTGAGCCAAAATAATGCAAGAACAGGGAGGAGCCAGTCCTGGCGGCGCACACAGGAGAGAGAAGAGAGACAAAAGTGACCCAATGGGAGGATTTGATTTCAGCACAAAAGGTTAGTCCAAACCCTAGGGGTTGGGGTGCTATTTATAGGCAGCCCAACACTAGGAATATTCTACCAGCCCCTTAGGGTTTTTTACAGACTCAAAAATACAGAAAAAGACTCTACTGCCCTTAGGTATTTTTACAGACACAACTGACTGACTGTGGGCCTAGAGTAACAGATGACATATCCGGAAGCTACTCTTCTGGACAGTCGGATACAGAATCGACGGTTGTCAGTTTTACGCGGAAACTGATAAAGCCTCCACCAGCTTTGTACCAGGTACCCGGATTGGGCCGGCCCGACCCCGCAGCTCTCTCAGCCCGGCAATCGCTCACCGCCCGTGTACCTGAGTCAGTCCTGGTCAACAGCCCAGTGGGTCTTCTACTGCTCCTAGCCCATGCACCCGGATTGGGCCAGCCCGACTTCGCAGCCTCCTCTGCTCGACAGTCGCTCGCTACCCGTGTACCTGAGTCACACGCGGCCCATGAAACAGCAGATCTCTTCTCTTCTTCAGTCCTCATTGACTATCGTTGACAATGACTCATCACTTCTAGAGCCATGAGGCCCACGCTATTCAGCATGGCTCCTCACTGGCCGAGGGCGGATTTCTTCGAAGATAGCATCATGCTCGGCCTCAGCTTTCTTCTCGCGCATCTCTTGTGCCCGCAGCCTTTGTAGGCGTCTCTTCTATGATTTGGACATGCCTGGAGGAGCCCAAGATGGCTGAGGCTTGGTGCCTGGTGCTACTGTTCGACTTCTGTTAATTCTAGCCAAAGCGGTACTGCGCCCTTCGGCCTAGTGCACCTCGCGTTCGGAGGTGGCTTCACCGCGAACCCCGTCGGACGGACCGGCCTCATTCGGCCGATCGAACCAAGCTTCGACGGAGGGTTCGGCCGAAGCATGGGACTTACCTCCGTCAAACCTCGGTGACAAAGTCTTCGGGATTGGGACTTCCTGAGACCCAACTCTGATGGTTATGGCTTCGGACTCCCTGACTTCGGCCCCCGCATGCTCGCACTCTTCGGCTTCGCTCTGCACGGTCTGATTCGGAGGCACCACAGACAGTCTGTGGACGATGCCCCCCTCTGTTGTGTCTGTTTGCCCGTGCCATCCATAATACTCTGAAGGGAAATAAGGCATAGTGTTAGGCTGCGGAGGGTACCCCGACCTAGATACGTACGGAGCCCATTGGGTTCCCGCCCAATCATATGGCGGAGGCATCGGTGGCTCTAGTGGTCTTGCCCACTGTGAGCCGAACCCATCACCCGAAGGGGGGTTCGACCAAGTCGAAGGCGTCTCGGATCACACCGGCGAAGGGTCCTGCCAGGCCGGAGGTATGTTCGGCCAGTGCAGGCCGAAGCCTCCCATCGGGGAAGTCCAACACGGTGCAGGGTTCGGCCATTGGGGGCCGAAGTTGTTGCATGGGGGACCCGACCACTGGGTTTCGAAGTTGCCGTATGGGGGGTTCGGCCATTGTGGCCCGAAGCCTTCATGCGAAGCATCAGGCCACCGTGGCCCGAAGCCTTCATGCGGAGGGTTCACCTTCTTCGGCCCGAAGCCACCCTTTGAAGGTCTTGGCCCCTTTGGCTGTTTCAGCTTAGCTAGCGAACCTGTTTCCTGGGCCCTTCTCTGATGCTTGTTCAATAGCATAGCATATGTCACCTTCAGCCTCTTGTGAGCCTTAGCCGAAGGGGCATTAACGTTCTGTTTCCACAATCCTACCTCGGGGTTCTTTGGCACGATTGTGCGAGTGCGCGGTTCTCCAACAATTATATCTTTCCCTTTAGCAGACTCGGCCTGTTCTGGCCGAATCAACACCTTCTTTTCGTCGAGGTCAACGGCGTTGACTGGAAAAGGATCTTTATCTAGCTTCATCTTTGGATCATGGTCTATCTTCAATCGTACTTCTACGGCCGATTGTATCTGCCATCAAAAACATTGCAATCATTAGTATTATGAGAATGTGAATCATGCCACTTACAGTATGGATGCTTCTTTAACTCGTCGGCAGGTGGAATGACTTGACCTTTAGGTAACCTGAGAATCTGGCTTTTCAAGAGAAAGTCAAATATTTTGTCACACTTAGTTATATCAAACGAGTACTTGACATCATTGAGTCGATTCTTTGTTGGGGATGGTCGTAACTCGGAGCAGGTGACGGGTTTATTCTTAGTGTTCTAGACCCATTCGGCCGCGTACATGTTGGCCGAATCCTCCTCCTCTGACTCCTCTTCATCAGAGCGTTCCATGATGTGGATTTCGGCCCTAGGCTTGCTAAACGTCTTAATAAATTTCTTGTCTTTGGTCCGGCCTTCCTGGACCAGAGCCTGCTGTAAAACTTGGCTAACTTCTAAAAAGTTTTGGTTATCTAACCTTTCTCTAAGTTCGGAACGTGACCCGTTAAAAGCTAATTCCACCAAGTCCCTTTCTGAAATATTAAGGCTAAAACATCGGTTTCTAGTATCCCTAAAACGCATGATGTACTCAGAGGTGCTCTCGTTAGATTTCTGCTTAACCGATATCAAATGCGAAAGCCTAAGTTCTGTCTCACCCACGTAGAAATAATCATGGAATTTCCGCTCTAAATCGTCCCACGTGTGGATGGAGTTTGGCAGGAGCGCCGAAAACCAACTGAAAGCGGTGCCGGACAGTGAGAGAGAAAAAAGTCTAACTTTTAGAGCATCTATTCCGCTAACCTCTCCACACTATGCCAAAAATTGACTAACGTGCTCTAGTGTAGTTTTGCTACCCTCGCCATCAAATTTAGTGAATTCAGGGATTCTATAGCCATGGGGGTAGCACTGTATCAAGGTGGTCGGGGTATGGTTTACGGTAAACCCTAACCCGTCCCTTGGGCACGAAGCTAGCACACTCCCTAAATAGTGCGCGGACCCGCTCCTCTATGTCATCTTGGTATGTTGTTTGTGCACGCCTTTCGTGCGGGGGCACGACACGTGGTGGGATATCAGCGTGTCGGCCATGTGTTTCTTCTCTACGCGCTATTTGTATGACGTGTTCGTGTCCGAGCATCGGCGCATGTGGTGTGGGCAGCGCGGGCACCGGTGCAGGTGGTGGTGCGTGGTATGCAGTGTTAGTTTGACCGTAGGTGTAATGATTGGTCTCGGCCATAAGTGGTGAGACCGGAGACATAATTTTGTCGGTGCTGTTGTTAGTCCTACCGTATACGTGGTTTGCCGGCGGTGCACTAGCAATGGGAACCGGGGGTACGGCCTAAGTAAAACCGAACCTCCTAAGCGTTGCCTCTACCTGGGAGCTGACTGCCGAATCCAAACGGTTGGCTAGCGAAGCGCTAATGGCTTGATCTACTGATGCGGCTAATTTTTGTTCAATTTCCAAAGAGGATAAACGAGGCGATACAGGTGTTACCTGGACCTGAGCAAGGTCGGGGGTGACAATGTCGCACTTGATGAAGCCTGCGCGCGTCTTGACGTAGCCCCCAAGCATCATGTCTTGGAGCACTTTTAGCTTAGCCTCGATATCTGCTCGGTCTTGTGCGGGGATATCTTCAAGTGTAGGTGACAATATGTTGCGGTTGTTGATCTCCGCGCCTCCTATTGCGTCCATCGGTGGTGTAGACATAGTAGTCGATGTAGATGTACCGGTGGCCGATGTAGACGTACTCATCGTGTTGGCGTAGCCTTCCCCAGCGGAGTCGCCAAAAAGTGTGTTGACACCGAAACGTGCCCCCGCACTTGGGTCAGTCCGACGATTCAAAAGTGCACGGATACTTAGGGACAGGCCTAAGCGTGACATGGCACCGATGTCGTGTTCCGACTACCATTAATAGTGATAAGGGGGTGGTGTCGCCAGGCAACCAGATTACACGAAATAATCCAATTAGCCGAAAAAGATAGATTAAATAGAATAAAATTAGCAAACCAGTCGGAGCCCGTCTAGTTCTAATTCTGGTGTGAAGGGGTCACCGAAGGGTACCTTTGGCGTCTGGCGTGAAGTACTCCGCCGAAGGGTGCCTTCGACGTTCAGAGTGATCTGATCGAAGGTGAGCTTCGAACAGATCCGGACGCGACAATCACCTCCGAACGGCGAGGTTCGGGGTGAAGCCTCTAATACAGCGAAGTACGAAATAGTGACGCGAGGGCCACACGCGCGCGCAACTTCATCCGGTGTGGAGTATGGTCGTGGCGAAGCCTAAGGCGACGAAGTCTGCTGGCGAAGCCTGTTGCCGAAGCCTGTAGTCTCGTCGATGGGTGTCCTGGGGACCTTCGAAACCAATCTCTCAGCTCCGGACACCTCCGACGAAGTGGCTCCAAACGTGCGAACCTGCAACAGAGATGATGCGAAGTACCAATTCGGCCTGAGGACCGTATTTTGCCAAGTGTTGCATATTAGCGGATACTTCACAGGCGAAGTAACAAGGCGATAGCAATCTATTACGTAGATTAACGGATACTTCACAGGTGAAGTAACAAGGGTTACCACTGTTCCGTAGTGGCCGGCGGAGGGCTTCTAGGCAAACCCACGAAGATGTACATGAAAATAAAGGTAAAGTAAATGCAATCAAAGCATGGGCTTTGGTTTGGTTTGAGTTGGGGGGGGTTCTCCACGCTGGCCATGCCTCTCTATTTATAGGGGATGAACTCTTAATCTAATCTGCTATTAATCCGGCCAGATAGAGATGGAGATTGAGCTGGAAACACGTCCAACTCTATCTATGCCGAGGTGGGCTTCAGCCAGGCCCGTCGAGAACTGCTCCTCAAGCCGAAACTTTGGTAGTGTGGGCTTCGGCCAGGCCTGTCGAGGCTTGCTCCTCGGGCCGAAGCTTCGGCAGCGTGGGCCTCCGAAGGCTCCCGAATCTTCGGCAGCGTGGGCCTCCGGAGGCTTCCTGACTGAAGCCCATGGGCTGGCTAGAGGCTTTCGGAGCCCATAGCTCAATGTACATCGGCCCTGTAGGGCTTCGGACAGACCCTGGACATGTGTACTTTTCGCCCAAATTACCAAAAATTGATATTTTGATAATCTAGCCATTACTGCCATTTTTTACTATCAACAGTGACATCGGTGCCACATCACGCTTAGGCCTGTCCCTAATTATCCGTGCACTTTTGGATCGTCGGAATGACCCAAGTGCGGGGGCACGTTTCCGTGTCAACAGGTCGGGGCCTCGAACTCGCTTTTTCTTAGGCTTAGATACAGACTACTCATAATTTTGTTTTTCGAAGTGTATTTGTAACATACTTCTCAATTTTCATTCAATGAATGAGATTTGTTGTATTTGCATACTTCGTCTGCATGCTTCACATGATTTGATTGCTTCGAACGTTTTAGCTTGTCACGCTCGTACTGCGCATTACATTCGCACACTTCGCATACATACTTCCCCCCTTGCGCGTGGTAGCTAGGGACTTAGTCGTTGCTGGTGCGAGCAATTAAAAATGCGAAGGGGTGCGCCTTTTTGGCGGCTTCGGACGCTTATATCGCGTCGAGCGAAGGCCTCTTTTGGGCTTCGAATGCATTAATTTGGAGCGAAGCAAGGCTTTAGCGTAGCCAAATTAAGCGAAGCATGCTTCAGCATGCTTGGATTTTGGATATTGTGCGTGAGCGAAGCTTCGAAACGCACTTAGATTTTAAGCGAAGCATGACTTGGAGATGCTTAATTTTTAGATTAGATCACGTCACGCGAAGCGAGGCCTCGGTGCGTGTTCAGATAGCGAAGCAAGGCTTCTTGAGCTTGATCCTATAGTGAATGAATAGGATATTTGGTGTGTATTCACCGAACCTACGATAGGTTGAGCCACCTTCGTCCCGGGGATGCATCAGGACGGAGCCTGGAATCCCGGACTTGCCGAGCCGTTGCTCGGAAGTCTCAAAGCCCACTGCTACGGGCCCGGAGGCGTTGTGCAGCCTTCGGAGGGATGCTCCGGATTTTGTAAAGCGAAGCAAGGCTTCAAATTTTAAATAAGATGAAGCAAGGCTTCGGGTTTTTTATAAGGTGAAGCAAGGCTTCAAATTTCTAAAAGGAAACAAGGCTTCGATTTCAAAACACGAAGCATGGCTTCGGTTTTAAAACGTGAAGCGATGTTTCGACTTTTAATAAGATGGTGCAAAAGTTTGCTTTAAAAGCGAAGCAAGGCTTCAATTTCAGGCCAAGCGGGGCTTCGAATTTATATTAAGGTAATTGCAAATTTGTACATCGAAGGGATGCTTCGGGCAGTGTATATACCTCGTAAAGTGGGTGAAAAACTTGCCTCGTAGCCCCTGGGGCTTTGACGGCCTTCGATATGTGAAGCGGAGCCCCTTGCTGCTGGGTGAGCTTCAAAGCGCGAAGGATCGAGGAAGGTGAAGAGGGCCTTCGAACTGCACCCGAAGCCCCTTGCCGGAGGGTGCACGAAGCAAGAAAGCTTCGAAGCTCCCCCCTCAAGCACACTTCGAATTGCAGACAGTGGCAGAGAACTTAGCTTTTAGGACTAAGGTCCCCACGGACGGTGCCAGCTGTTGTAGCAATTGTGTTAGCTACAGCACAGGTTTTGTATGTGTGTATGGTGTGTAAATTGAACCTCGAAGGGTTCTCTCAAAAGGAGAATAGATTTATACTGGTTTGGACCTCCCCTAAGAGATAATAGCCCTACGTCCAGTTTGTGGTGGATTTGGCATAGTATGCCTCAGTGGAATCTAGTGGATCCAGAGGCTCTCATGGCCCTGGAGGAGCCAAACTATTACAAGGGCTTGGCCTTGCTTTTATAGGCACGCAGACTAAAGGAAAAGACCTAAATGCCCTCTATAAGTCATAGGCTTATAGGGGCAAAAAGGGAAAAAAGGCTAGTCTACTGTACAAAGTGCTTTACAGTTTTACAGATGTATCAGATAAATGTCACTTCTTGATAAGCTAAACAATATACTAGGGGCAGAGGGGCCCCCGGTATGACTTCTACATTATAGCGAAGTACAGATATTTTCTGGGTCCTGAGTAAGGGCCGGAGCTCTTCGGGCGGAGGCTGCGAAGAAGGCTTTGAAGGACACTTCGAAGTGGTCTTCGAAGTATACTCCGAACTGAGCTCCGAATTGGGTTCTCGGAGACATAGCTTCGAATCGGCTGAGGGTCCGGAGAGTGGCTCTGGGGAGCTCCGAAAGGAGCTCGAAGGTTAACTCCAAACAAAGCTCGGAGGTTAACTCTGAAGTTAGCCCAGAGGATAACTCCGAAACTAGCCTGAGACTTGGCTTCTGGCAAACTTCAAAGGGAGCTTGTAGGCTTCGCTCCAGAGGACTCCGAAAGGGGTTCGGAGGCCTCGCTCAAGAGGGCTTCGAAAAGAACCTTGAGACTTAGAAATAACTTCACCAGATAGGGACATGCTTCGACAGTGTCGGGCTCTAGGCTGAAGGCCGTCGGAGGTTGACGTCATTTGGCCCCTATTTAAGGGAAAACTTATTCCCCCAACATTTTGGCTAAACGGGAATTGCCCGGATCGGCCTCGGCAATTTTGCGCTTGAAGTTGGTACTGTCCTGACTATTGTCAGTCAAACTGGCCATATTGGGCTGGTCTGACTAGGCCATGTCGGTAGGACCGACCATGGTGGGCCAGAAGGACCGACTGGCTGCGAAGAAGGCTTTGAAGGACACTTCAAAGTGGGCTTCGAAGTATACTCTGAACTGAACTCCGAATCGGGTTCTCGGAGACTTAGCTTTGAATCGGCTGAGGGTCCGGAGAGTGGCTCTGGGGAGCTTCGAAAGGAGCTCGAAGGTTAACTCCAAACAAAGCTCGGAGGTTAACTCTGAAGTTAGCCCAGAGGATAACTCCGAAACTAGCCTGAGACTTGGCTTCTGGCAAACTTCAAAGGGAGCTTGAAGGCTTTGCTCCGGAGGACTCCGAAAGGGGTTCGGAGGCCTCGCTCCAGAGGGCTTCGAAAAGAACCTTGAGACTTAGAAATAACTTCACCAGATAGGGACATGCTTCGACAGTGTCGGGCTCTGGGCTGAAGGTCGTCGGAGGTTGACGTCATTTGGCCCCTTTTTAAGGGAAAACTTATTCCCCCAACATTTTGGCTGAACGGGAATTGCCCGGATCGGCCTCGGCAATTTTGCGCTTGAAGTTGGTACTGTCCTGACTATTGTCAGTCAAACCGGCCATATTGGGTCGGTCTGACTAGGACATGTTGGTAGGACCGACCATGGTGGGCCAGAAGGACCGACTGGTACCAGGCGTCTAGGATGGGCTGTCGGACCGACCGTAGAAGGCCGGTCAGACCAGGGTGATATGGGCGATCTGGCCGGCCCTGAGACGACGGTCAGACCAATAATACTCTTCTCGATCATCTTTTGCGGATCGCCTCGGTTTTGCTCCGATGGGGTCCCCTTAGGGATTAGGACGTCCTGGGACCCCACCTTGACTATGATGGCCTCGGACACCTCCTCTGGACGCCCTCATGGTGTGACGGACAACCTATTGAAGACGTCACCCCTTGTCGCGCACATTTGCCCCTGCATGTTATAAAAATTGGAAGTCACAAAGGGAGCAATATAGTAGGGGCAGGGTACCCGGGAAGCGGAAAGTAACACGAAGGCCACTGTGCCATTGTCATGTGATACGGCGGTGGAGGAAAAGGTGGCTCTAGTGGATAGAAGATAAACATTGCATAGTGCTAAACCTCGCATTTAATCTTTTGTAGATCATGGCACCTACTACGTCTACTGTTAAGAACACTCCAGTTTTTAATTTACGATCTATTCTTGAACGAGATAAATTGTCTGGAATGAACTTTGTGGATTGGTATTGAAACTTGAGAATTGTTCTCAAGCAAGAGAAAAAGGATTATCTTCTAGAGGAACCCCACCCTGATGAACCAGGAGAGGATGCTTCTACAGTAGATAAGCGTGCTTATGAGAAGTACGCTAGTGATTCCATAAATGTCAACTGCCTGATGCTTGCCTGCATGTCCTCTCAGTTTCATAAATAGCATGTGGAACGTGATGCTTACGATATGATAACAGGGCTTAAAGGCATGTTTCAGGACCAAGGAAGGGCAGAAAGATACAACCTCTCTAAATGCTTGTTTGGTAGTAGGCTGGCTGAAGGGAGCCCAATGAGCCCTCACATGATCAAGATGATTGGTTGCGTAGAGACTCTAGAGAGACTGGGCACTCCACTAGATCCATACCTCGCTATTGATGTTATTCTCCAGTCGTTCCCATTGAGCTTGGAGCCTTTCATCATGAATTATAACATGGGTGGACTAGAGAAGACACGAGCTGAGTTGCATGGGATGCTGAAATCTACTGAGGAGAGTATCATAAAGACTCCAAACCATGTTATGGTTGTTCAGAATGAGGGAAAAAAGAGGAGGAGGAAGAACGCTAAGACTACAGATGCGATCTCTAGTGCGAAGTCTAAACCAACTGGAAAGTCCAGGTCTGGTCCTGCCAACTCTGATGTGTGCCACAATTGCCACAAGCCTGGGCATTAGAAGCGCACTTGCAAGGTGTACTTAGAAGAGTAGAAAAACAAGAAGGGAAGTGGGACTTCCTCTTCAGGTATTAATGTTATTGAAATTAATCTTGCTACTCATCCAAATGATTCATGGGTATTTGATACCAGATCAATGATTCATACTTGCAAATCATTGAAAGGGCTGAGTAGAGTAAGAAAGTGTGCAAGCGGCGAGTTGGATATCAGCGTCGGGAATGGTGCAAAGGTTGCAGCGTTGGCCATCAGTGTCAATTCACTGTCGCAACCATAGGGATTAGTTTTGGAGTTAAATAATTGTTATTTCATTCTCACCTTAGGCAGAAACATTATCTCTTATTCATGTTTAGAGGAAGATGGTTTTGAATTTGTAATAAATAACAAGAGTTGTTCAATATTTTCGAATGGCATGCTCTATGGTGTTTGTCCATTAGTGAATGGATTGTATATTCTAAGTTTTGACGATGCACACGTTTATAACATTAGTACTAAGAAACAACGACTCAATGATTTGAATCACACCAACATGTGGCATTGTCGTTTGGGTCATATAAATGAGAAGTGTGTACAGAAGCTTCATAGTGATGGACTTTTGGAGTCATTTGATTTGGAATCATATGACACATGCGAGTCTTGTTTACTTGACAAAATGACTAAGACGCCTTTCACTGGATAGAGTGAGAGGGCGAGTGAGCTTTTGTCCATAGTACATACTGATGTGTGTGGTCCAATGAGTCACACGACTAGGAAAGGATTTCAGTACTTTATTACTTTTACCGACGACTTTAGTAGATATGGCTATGTCTACTTGAGGAGCCATAAGTGGGAATCCTTCGAAAAGTTCAAGGAGTTCCAAAATGAGGTACAAAGTCATACGAGCAAGACAATTAAATTTCTATGATCGGATCATGGGGGTGAATATTTGAGCCATGAGTTTAGTGATCATCTGAAGCATTGTGGAATTGTTCCATAGGTGACTCCACCCGACACGCCTCAATGGAATGGGGTGTCCGAGCGGAGAAACCACACTTTGTTGGACATGGTGTGGTCCATGATGAGTCACACTGATCTTCCATTATCCTTTTGGGGTGATGCTCTAGAAACCACAGCTTTCACAATTAATAGAGTTCCATCTAAGTCAGTAGAAATGCGCCATATGAGATGTGGTCTGGGAGGCATCCCAGTTTGTCTTTTCTAAAGATTTGGGGATGTGAGGCATATGTCAAACGTATGACGTCTGACAAGCTCAGTCCTAAATCTGACAAGTGCTTCTTTGTGGGGTATCCTAGGGAAACCAAAGGATACTATTTCTATAATAGAGAGGAGGGCAAAGTGTTTGTCACTCAAAATGGAGTGTTCCTTGAGAAAGAGTTTCTCTCAAAAAGAGTTAGTGGGAGGACTATGCATTCGAAGAGGTTCGAGAGACATTGGAAAGTATTCCAGATCCCACTGAACTAGAGCAGGAGGCGCAAGATGATGCAGACCTCATTATGTATGTGCCAGCCCCACGGAGGTCTAGGAGACTAGTCCATGCGCCAGATAGGTACATGTTCTTGACCACTGATAATCGCGACGTATTGTTGTTGGACAACGACGAGCCCAAGACCTATGCGGAAGCGGTGATAGGACCAGACTCTGAGAAATGGATTGGAGCCATTGGATCCGAGTTGGAGTCCATGCAAGTTAACCAAGTTTGGAACTTGGTTGATCCACCCGATGGTGTAAAAACCATTGAGTGTAAATATATCTTCAAGAAAAAGATAGATGTTGATGGAAATGTTCACATCTATAAGGCACGATTGGTGGCGAAGGGTTTCATATAGATTCAAGGTGTTGATTATGATGAAACATTTTCGCCCATCGCTTTGCTTAAGTCTATTCGGATCATCCAAGCTATTGCCGCATTTTATGATTATTAGATATGGCAAATGGATGTCAAGACGGCTTCCCTGAATGGATACCTAAGTGAGGATGTGTACATGACACAGCCTGAAGGTCTTGACGGTCTGGGAATGCTGGGAAAGTTTGTAAGTTGCTAAAGTCCATTTATGGATTGAAGCAAGCTTCTCGGAGTTGGAATCTTCGTTTTGATTAGGTAGTCAAAGGGTTTGGCTTCATCAAGAACGAAGAAGAGCCTTGTATTTACAAAAAGGCTAGTGGGAGCTCACTTGTGTTTTTGGTCCTATATGTGGATGACATATTGTTGATCGGAAACGACATTCCTTTGTTTAATGCAATCAAGACTTCACTAAAAAATAGTTTTTCGATGAAAGATCATGGAGAGGCAGCATACATTTTGGGCATAAATATCTATAGAGATAGATCAAAACAGTTAATTAGATTAAGACAAATTATGTACATTGACAAGGTTTTGAAACAGTTCAAAATGCAGAATTCCAAGAAGGGTTTTCTGCCAATGTCACATGGTATTTCTCTTAGTAAGACTCAGTGTGCTACGACACCTGATGAGCTAGAGAAGATGAGTGTGATCCTGTATGCCTCCGCAATTGGATCCATCATGTATGCCATGTTGTATACACTCCCAGATGTGTCATACGCTCTAAGTGTTACGAGCAGGTACCAATCGAACCTGGGTAAAAGTCACTATGCTGTAGTAAATAGTATCCTCAAGTACTTGAGAAGGACTGAGGAAATGTTCCTGGTATACGGTGGTGAAGAGGAGTTCTTTGTAAGTGGTTACACAGATGCTAGCTTTTAGACCGATTAAGATGATTCTCGATCAAAATCTGGTTTTGTGTTCTACCTCAATGGAGGCGCAGTGAGTTGGAAGAGTTCCAAGCAAGAGACGCTGGCCGATTCTACAATAGAAGTTGAGTATATCGCTGCTTCAGAAGTGGCGAAGGAGGCTGTTTGGATCAGGAAGTTTATTTCTAAGCTGGGTGTTGTTCCTAGTGTGTCTAATCTAGTGGACCTCTATTGTGATAATAGTGGTGTCATTGCGCAAGACAAGGAGGCTAGATTACACCAAAAATCCAAACACATACTTCGGCGATATTACCTAATCTGCGAGATCATTCAGAGAGTTGATGTGAAAATTTGCAAGGTGCACACGGATTTGGACATGGCGGATCTGTTGACAAAGCCTCTTCCACATCCCAAGCATGAGGCGCATATGAGCTCCATGGGTATTAGATACTTGCGTGAGTGAGTCATGTGTTTGTTGAAGATGCTAGTAGTGTCCATGTTAATGTATGAGGATAATTGTTGTATTGTTCCTTGAATAAATATCGTTTGCATTTAATTAATGAGTTCGACTTGTTATGTGAAACTTTTTTCTTTATGACGATGTTGTTCAAAAGGGTCCCTAATCTTGTCATCATGTGGGACAATGATGATACATTGATTAGCACATCCGACTGATTGATGATTGTGTTTCACAGATCATAGACATAGAGATGTTAAATCAGTGATGTGGACACATGTTGGTGAACATAGTGTTGGACAGACCCACTTGTGATACTGCTGAGATTGTTATGTGCCAACAGTTGTCATCTCAAATGGTGTACCTATAGAGTCCATGGACCTGAGATCGGCATTTGATTCCAGAATGTGTAGTGACACACTTAGATGCTTCCTAACGATATTCTGTAACAGGGTAGTAATAAGGGTTGTTTTCAGGTGTTGCGAAACATGTCTTGGGATGTGAGCAGTCAAGATGGAATTTACCCCTCCTAATAACGGGAGAGTGGTCTTTGGGCCCCTCGAGGTATTGGATTGGAAAAGTGCATGGCCATGCCACTATGACTAAGGAGTTAGTCATGATTTGAATCTAATACTTCATCGAGTGAAAATGTCAAGTTAACCAACAAGGGTGGCACGTATCTCGCCTTGAGCTTGACTGACGACACGTGGTAAAGGGACTAGTGCTTGAGTATATCATGGTTCATGAAAATTTTATTTTGTACGCTTTCAGGGTTCAATATGTGCTGCTAGGTACCGCTATTAATCATTGAGTCGGAAATGGTTTCTGGTGAACAGTCGTTAGTGTATGAACCTATCGGGTCACACACTTAAGGGGATGGATTAAGACATGCAAAGAATTGGTTCTTGTGAAAGGATATGCCCAAGAAAATTTCGTGGATCGGAAGTTCCGATAGGTAGTATCGGAAGTTCCGGTTAATCTCTGGTCTCAATATAGAGAGCAATTATTCCTTTGAAAGTTCCGATATGGTATCGGAAGTTCCGATGAGCCAGAAGTTCTGATTTGGAATCGGAGAATTTTGTATTGATCGGAAGTTTCAATATGATATCAGAAGTTCTTAGGTGGGCGATAACAGATTGGATCTATTGCGTGTCATTGTTGATAGCAAAAAACGGGATTAATGGCCAAGATTGTCAAAATATCAATTTTGGTAATTTGGGCCGGAAATACACAAGTCCTGGTACAAGTCGAAGCCTTATAGTGCCGAAGGTCCATCTTCATGAGGCCTCAGAGGCCTGTTAGCAGCCTACTGTCTTCGGCCCGAAGGCCCTTCGAAGGCCATCTTCGCCGAAGCTTTGGCCCAAGGAGCAAGCTTCGGTGGGCCTACTAAAGGCCCACTTCGGGCCAGCTTCGGAGATAGAGTCTGATACAGATTCTGGTTGTTTTTATCCCTAAACTTGATTAGGCTGAATCTTATAAGATTATAATTAGAGATAAGAAGACTAGCCCCTATAAATACAACGGTGAGGTCGGTCCATAGGGCCACCGAAAAAAAAATCAATCACAAAGCCCTAGCTTTGAACCGTACTTTACTCTTCTTTACTTTTCTGTACACCTTCGTGGGTTTGCACTAGAATCCCTCTGACGGCCACGCCGTAATAGTGGTAAGCCTTGTTGGTTCACCTATGAATCATCTGTTAATCTATGAAATAGATTGCTATCACCATATTGGCTCGCTTGTGAACCCTCCGTTAATCTACGTAACAGATTACTCCCTTCGTTTTGTATACTGGAACACTTTGTAATTCGGTCTCCCAGACGAATTGGCACTTGATCTTAACTTTGTTGCAGGTTTTCCGTTCGGAGCCCCCTTCACCGAAGGTTTCCGGAGCTAGGAAGCTAGTTTCGGAGGCTGCCAGAGCACCCTTCGACAAGCCCATGCTTCGTCCATCCGTGCCGGATTCGTCACACTGTTGTTCGTCTTGTCAAGTCCCGCACACCGGATCCACTTCGCATAGGGGTCGCTTCGCACCGGGGGGACGCTAGAATGGACTGCACCACATCAGACTTCGTCACGCCAGTGCGCTGCGTTGGATTTTGTCGTGTCAGAGGCTTCGCACCGAACCCTATCGTTCGGAGGAAATTTCACGTCGTGATCTGTTCGGACCCTATCTTCGGCCAGATCGATCCGAACGCTGAAGGCTACCTTCGGCACACCCTTTGCACTAGACGTCGAAGGCCCCCTTCGGTGATACTTCGCATGGTATACTCCGTACCAATCTAGCTCCGTTGACATCAATGGACATCAACGTTGTCATGCTTCCCGCCGAGTTTGCTCTACAACAAGATGAGGCCGAGGTCGCTCAGTTGAACCTCGGCCCACAAGATGCTATTTTTAAGAAACCCGAGGATACGACTCGTCACGTGAAGCCTCTCTACGTCAATAGGCATATTGACGGGAAGCTGATCTCTAGGATGCTTGTCGACGGTGGTGCCACTATCAATTTAATGTCGTACTCTATTTTGAATCTTGGCAGGGGCAAGGAAGACTTAAAGAAAACCAAACTAATGATCAATGGCTTCAACGGCGAGAGCTCTGAAGCAAAAGGTGTACTCTCCCTAGAGTTAATAGTGGGTAACAAAACATTGCCAACAACATTTTTCGTCGTTGATGTGCAAGGTAACTACAGTGTTCTACTTGGGCGTGATTGGATTCACGCAAATTGTTGTATTCCTTCTACTTTGCACCAATGCCTAATGCAATGGGACAGCGATGATGTGGAGGTGGTACTAGCGGATACTTCGGCCCAAGTGGCATTGGCCGATGTATCCATCGACGCCATCCATGAAAAAGTAGTGTCTATCAGGTAGAGACCTCTCGGATTATGACTTCGTTAGCGTATCCGGGGGACATTTTGTACTCGTGTCTGTAAAGTCGGTTGGTATAGCACGACTATTTCTAAATTAGTAGTCATGTCTAGTAAAAGTAATCTTGATTGGCTAAAGTATCGCGTAGATCAATATCGGTCTTCTAAATACGGTATTGTCGAAGCCATTGAAGACTTTAGCGAAGTAGAAAAGTTATGACAAGGTTTTGCGTCGGCCGATCATTTAGAAGAGGTCAATATAAGTGATGGTAACATTCCAAGGCCGACTTTTGTAAATCAAAATTTGTAGGCTGATGAAAAGGCTGAAGTAATAAAATTGCTTCAGTCGTACGTCGATTGTTTTGCATGGGAGTATAGTGAGATGCCTGGGCTAAGCCATGAGCTTGTGGAGCATCAGCTACCCATTAAACCTGGGTTTAGGCCTTACAAACAGCCCCCTCATCGCTTTAATTCAGCCGTGTATGACCGAGTTAAAGAGGAGATAGAACGATTACTCAAGGCAGAATTTATTAGGCCATGCAGGTATGCTTAATGGGTCGCTAACATTGTGCCTGTAGAGAAGAAGGGGAGCAGAAAAATACGAGTTTGTATTGATTTCAGGAATCTAAACAAGGCCACTCTAAAGGAAGAATACCCCATATCGATAGCCGACATGTTGATCAACGATGCTTCAGGACACAAGTTACTAAGCTTTCTTGATGGCAACACTGGTTATAATCAAATTTTCATGGCCGAAGTGGACGTCTACAAGATAGCATTTTGATGCCCTGGTTTTGTCGGTTTGTTTGAGTGGGCCGTTATGACTTTTGGTTTAAAGAATGTTGGCGCTACATATCAATGTGCTATGAATTTGATCTTTCATGACTTGCTAGGAGTTATGTTAGAGGTATACATAGATGATGTTGTAGTCAAATCGGACGCTATGGGAAACCGCCTAGCCGATTTGAGAGTTTCTTTTGATAGAATGTGTCAATATGGCTTAAAAATGAACCCACTCAAGTGTGCGTTTGGCGTGTCAGCAAGCAAGTTCTTAGATTCATGATTCATGAAAGAGGTATTGAGATTGACCCTAAGAGGCTAGAAAAGATTAGGAACTTTGAAGCGCCGACATGAAAGAGAGATGTGCAAAAGTTGCTAGGCAAGAGGAATTATTTGTGTCGCTTTATATCTAACTTGTCCAGCAAGATCGATGATTTTGTCCCCATACTCCGGATAAAGAATGAGGCTAAGTTCACTTGGGGGGCAAGTCAGCAAAGCGCCTTTGAGAAAATTAAATACTGCTTATTGTCACCACCCGTGGTAAGAGCACCAAAAGCCGGAATTTTGTTTTGGATGTACGTTGTCGTAGAAGATAGCGTAATAGGAGTCGTGCTAAATCAGGAGGTGGAAGGAAAAGATTACGTCATCACATTCTTGAGCCGCCGCCTGCTGGATGCCGACACAAGGTACATGTTTGTGGAGCGTTTGTGTTTATCACTTTATTATGCATGTACCAAACTACATCACTATCTTCTCCCTAGCACATGTATTGTTTCTTGTAAAACCGATGCCATAAAGTACATGTTGCAAAAGCCGATTCTAAGTGGTAGAATCGAAAAGTGGGATTATTATTTGATTGAGTACGATCTGGCTTATGAACCTTTAAGAGCCATGAAAGGCCAAATCGTCGCTAACTTTATAGTTGATCACCACATAGATATCAATTAGAGTAACAATGTTGCTTGAATTAAAGTAGTGTCATGGAAACTTTATTTTGATGGTTCAGTTTGCAGATATGGCCAAGGTATTGGAGTGATTCTCGTATCACCTAGTGGCATCCACTTTGAGACCTGGGCCCATTTAGAATTTCCTTCTACCAATAATCAAACCGAATATGAAGCTTTATTGCTAGGACTTGAATTGCTAGATTCCATGGGTGTTAAACATATTCATGTGCATGGTGATTCTATGTTAGTAGTGCAACAAGTAGCTAAAAGGGCTCAATGTTTTAATGGCTTGCTAAACAGTTACTTGGATAAATGTTTAGACATAGTTGCTACTTTTGATGACTTCAAAATCTCTCACATGTTTAGAGAAGCCAATTCAATTGCAAATGATTTAGCTCAACAAGCCTCTGGCTATCAAGTCAGGAAAGGAAAATTTTCTGTACGGGAAAATCCAATGCTTGAACTCCCTGGCGAAGCTAGATACTTCAGGCGGATGTGAGGTCCGTCGGGCCCTCCGGACCGAACCCCTTCATCCACCAGGGGGTATTGCGTGTTGGAGCCCTCGTGCCGGAGCCCTTCATCCGCCGAAGGACCCGGCACGCCGAAGCCTTCTAGGAGACGAAGGCCTTCGCATGTCGGACGCCTCCGGTGGGGGACTTTGGTCCGATCGGCTCTGCACGGCCAATCCGACCAGCCTTCGGTAGAAACAGGAAAGGCCCGGGGGGCACTCCGAAATTCACAATTTAGACTCCACTTTAGGAAAAGAGTTAGCAAACCCTCCAGAAATCCAGAAGGATGATTGGAGAATTCCAATCATCCAGTAATTAAAAAATCCCGACCAAAGGGTTGATCGGAAAATTCATTGATAAGCGTTTAAATTTGTATTGCTTAACGATGTATTGTACTGTCAAACTATTGATGGAGTACTTCTAAAGTGCTTGGATGTCGATCAGTGTAAGATGTCTACGGGAGAAGTTCATGAGGGACTTTGTGGCACTCATTACTCGGCCCAAAAAATGAGTTGGATGCTCAAAAGAGCGGGTTTTTACTGGCCGACTATGATTGATGATTGTTTTAAGTATTATAGAGGGTGTGAAGCATTTTAAAAGTTTGGTAATATTCAGTTGGCTATTGCGTCGCTACTTAACCCTATTATCAAACCATGGCTGATCCGAGGTTGGGGTTTAGACTTCATCGGCCAAATTCATCCTCCCTCTTCGAAAGGGCATCGGTTCGTGCTAATGGCGACAGACTACTTCACCAAATGGACTAAAGTCGTGCCTCTCAAGAACATGACTCACGATGAGGTAACTTATTTCATCTTGAAGCACATTATATATAGATTCGGTATTCTCCAAACTCTCACTACAGATCAAGGTACTTCATTTATTGCTAAAGAGGTGAGAGTCTTTACCGAATTTTATGGTATTAAGTTGATAAACTCTTCGCCATACTATACTCAGGCCAATGGACAGGCCGAGTCTAGAAATAAAACTGTGATTAAGCTCATTAAAAAGAAAATCGAAGAGTTCCCTAAAAGGTGGCATGAAGTGCTTTCTGAGGCATTATGGGCTTGTAGAGTTGCAAAGCATGGTGCTACCAAAGTTGGCCCATATGAATTAGTGTATGGACAAGAAGTCGTTCTACCAGTAGAGGTGGATCTTGGCACTTTAAGGTTTCTTAGGCATGATGGATTTTCGGTCGATGAATATGAAACTCTTTTGAAACATAATTTGGAAGAAGTGACCGATAAGAGGTTGAGGGCTTTAGAAGCTATAGAGAATGACAAAATAAGAGTAGCTAGAGCCTACAAAAATAGCGTCAAACCAAAATCGTTTCAAGTTGGTGACATGGTTTGGAAGACGATTTTGCCCTTAGGCACTAAGAGCCCCAAATTTGGTAAATGGTCGCCTAGTTAGGAAGATCCTTTTAAAGTGGGCTGAAATCACTCCAGGTAATGCATACTTGTTAGAGTCTCTACAAGGAGAGTGATTTCGAAGAGCCTTAAATGGTATGTATTTGAAAAAATACTTCCCAAGTGTGTGGCAAAGCGCTTAAAAGTGTCAGAAGGCCGATATGGAAGGTATCGTCCTTAGCCCATTGTGCTTTTAGTTCACTTAGTTCGTTAAAAGGAAGGGGCATGTGTTGATAGCAAAAAATGGCATTAATGGCCAAGATTGTCAAAATATCAATTTTGGTAATTTAGGCCGGAAATACACAAGTCCTGGTACAGGTCGAAGACTTATAGTGTTGAAGGCTCATCTTCAAGAGGCATCGGAGGCCTTTTAGCGGCCTGCTGGCTTCGGCTAGAAGGCCCTTCGGAGGCCTGCTTCACCAAAGCTTCGGCCCAAGGAGTAGGCTTTGGCGGGCCTACCAAAGGCCCACTTCGGGCCAACTTCGGAGATAGAGTCTGATACAGATTCTGGTTGTCTTTATCCCTAAACTTGATTAGGCTAAATCTTATCAGATTATAATTAGAGATAAGAAGACTAGCCCCTATAAATACAGGGGTGAGGCCGGTTCATAGGACCCCCAACAAAAAATCAATCACAAAGCCCTGGCTTTGAACCGTACTTTATTTTTCTTTACTTTTCTGTACACCTTCATGGGTTTGCGCTGGAAGCCCTCCGTCGGCCACACCGTAATAGTGGTAAGCCTTGTTGGTTTGCCTATGAATCATCCGTTAATCTACGAAACAGATTGCTATCACCTTGTTGGCTCGCTTGTGAACCCTTCGTTAATCTACGTAACAGATTGCTACCTTCGTTTTGTACAATGCAACACTTAGTAATTCAGTCTACAGGCCGAATTGGCACTTGATCATAACTTTGCTGCAGGTTTTACGTTCGGAGCACCCTTCACCGAAGGTTTTCGAAGCTAGGAAGCTGGTTTCGGAGGCTGCCAGAGCACCCTTTGATAAGTCTCTGCTTCGTCCATCCGTGTCGGATTCATCACACTGTTGTCGGTCTGGTCAAGTCCCGTGCACCGGAGCTACTTCGCATCAGGGTCGCTTCGCACTGGGGTGACACCAGAACGGACCACACCGCATCGGACTTCATCACACCAGTGCGCTACGTTGGATTTTTTCGTTCGGAGGCAATTTCGCGTCGTGATCTGTTTGGAGCCCGTCTTTGGCCAGATCAATCCGAACATTGAAGGCTACCTGCGGTGAACCCTTTGCACCAAACGCCAAAGGCCCCCTTCGTTGACACTTCGCATGGTATACTCTGTACCAATCTGGCTCTGTTTGGCCGATTGTATTATTTTGTCTATATATTTCGGCTAATTGGATTATTTCTGTGTGATCTGATTACCTGGTGACTCCACCCCCCTTACCACTATTAAGGGTAGTCGGAACGCGACATCAGTGTTGTGTTACTCTTAGGCTCGTTCTTAAGTATCCACACGCTTTTGGATCATCGAACTAACCCAAGTGCGGGGGCACATTTTCGTGTCAACAGTCATACTGTGTCAGGAGACCTAAAATACCCTATCAAAAGTTTTGATCCAAGATCGGAAGTTCCGACGTCGGCAAACAGATTAGATCTGTTATGGTTTCAAGATGAGTACGACCCAGGGGCTCTCAGCTCTATATAAAGAAAGGAGGAGGACGTCTTGGGGCAAGCAATAAGCTTAGATTAGACCTAGCCACCCAAGAGTTCTCTCCTTCCCTTCTTAATCTCAAACGTTGACGTCAAGGATCCCCGTCTCTCACGTGCAGTGCTAGCACGCAGCCATAGGAGGTACTCCATCTCTGTACGTGTGGACTCCGTGGAGGCGTTGTTCCAATAGCGACGCTCGTGAATGTCTACATGCGAACGACTACGTCGTCTTCATCGATCGGATCGGTGAAGGACGGCAAGGACGAAGCGAGGAGAGGCTAGACGCGCTGCTCCAACATCTTCTTCCACTGCACCTAGGGTGTTGTGTGCTAGAAGGTACCGATCTATGATCTCACACGCGCATGAGCCTAGGGCCATAGGGTGAAAATTTTGAATTTGCCAGCTAGCGTAGCTCTCCTATTCCCCAATAGTTCATGGGAATGGGGTCTTTATCCAGCTTCATCTTTGGACAATAATCTATTTTCAATCTTCCTTCCTCTATGGCTGATTGAACCTGCCGATGAAAAACATTGCAATCATTAGTAGAATGAGAATGTGAGTCATGCCACTTACAGTAAGCGTGTTTTTTCATGTTGTCGTTGGTCGGAATGATGTGGCACTTAGCTTGGGAAACTTGAGAAGCTGGTTCTTTAACAAAAAATCAAATATCTTGTCACACTTAGTCACATCAAAGGAATATTTGACCTCGCTGGGCTGACTCTTAGTGGTTGTCAGACGTAGTTCAAAGCAAGTGACAGGTTTAAACTTGGTGGACCAAGTCCACTCTACAATATACATGTTGGCCGAGTCATCCTCGTTCTCCGATGATTACTCATCGGAGTACTCCATGACGTGTACCTCAGCCTTAGGCTTACTGAATGTCTTGGTGAATTTTTGACTTTTGGCTCAGCTTTCTTGAACCAGAGCCTTTTGTAGGACTTGACTAACCTCGAGAAAATCCTGGCCATCTAGATTCTCCTTAAGTTCGGAGTGTAAGTCATTGAAAGCTAGGTTAGCCAAGTCCCTCTCGGAAATGTTCAGGCTAAAACATTGGTTTCTAGTGTACCTAAAGCGCTTAATGTACTCAGAGACACTCACGCTAGCCTTCTGCCTAACCGATGTCAAGTGTGAAAGCCTAAGTTTGGTTTCCCCAGTATAAAAGTAGTCGTGGAACTTCTGCTCTAATTAGGCCCAAGTCTATACGGAGTTCAGCGGTAACGCTGAAAACCAAGTGAAAGTGGTGCGGGAAAGCGATAGAGAAAATAATCTAAGCTTCAGCACATACGACCCGCTAGCTTCACCACATTGTGCTAGGAATTGGCCTATGTGCTCTAGGGTGGTTTTACTACCTTCACCGTCGAATTTAGTGAACTCGGGGACCCTAAAATCACGCGGGTATGGGATAGTGTTTAAGTGGTCCAAGTACAACTTGTGGTAAACCCTAGCCTAGTCCCGAGGTGTGAAACATATACATTCCCTAAATAGTGTGCGGATTCGCTCTTCTATGTCGTCTATGCCTCTTGCATGCGTGTGTCTCTCATGCGGGGGCGCGACATGTGGTGGTATCTCGGTGTGTCAGTCGTGTGGCTCCATCTATCGTGACGGCTCGTGATAAGGGAAGTGCTCGGGCCTATATGGGTGAGTGGGAGCAGGAGGTGCGGGCAGTGCAGGAAAGGGTAGCGTAGGCGCGAGCGGAGGCGGTGCATAATAGGTGACAGGGGCAGTTGATCGGCCATAGGGCCAGTTTGACCGAAGGTATAATGGCCAGTCGGACCAACCTGATAGCCCATCTGACCGACTGTTATCGGCGGCTGAGGCTGGCACATGCCGGTCTGACCGGCCCTTGGCCCAAGTCTATACGGAGTTCAGCGGTAACGCTAAAAACCAAGTGAAAGTGGTGCCGGAAAGCGATAGAGAAAATAATCTAAGCTTCAACGCATACGACCCACTAGCTTCACCACATTGTGCTAGGAATTGGCCTATGTGCTCTAGGGTGGTTTTACTACCTTCACCGTTGAATTTAGTGAACTTGGGAACCCTAAAATCGCTCTGGTATGGGATAGTGTCGAAATGGTCCGATTAAGGCTTGTGGTAAACCCTAGCCTGGTCCCGAGGTGTGAAACTCGTACATTCCCTAAATAGTGCGTGGATTCGCTCTTCTATGTCATCTACGCCTCTTGCCTGCACGCGTCTCTCATGCGGGGGCACAACATGTGGTGGTATCTCGGTGTGTCGATCGTGTGGCTCCTCCTATCATGCCGGCTCGTGATAAGGAAAGTGCTCGGGCCTATATGGGTGAGTGGGAGCAGGAGGTGCGAGCAGTGCAGGAAAGGGTAGCGTAGGCGCGGGCGGAGGCAGTGCACAATAGGTGGTAGGGGCAGTGTGACCGGCCATAGGGCCAGTTTGACCGAAGGTATAATGGCCGGTCGGACCAGCCTGATAGCTGGTCTGACTGACTATTGTCGGTGGCTTAGGCTGGCACATGTCGGTCTGACCGGCCCAAGGGTCTGTCTGACCGACAGGGCCGTACGTGGTCTCGTCCATAGATGACAAGACCAGAGATGCGATGGCTTTCCCGGTACTCCCATCGGTTCTACTTTGTATGTGATGAACAGGAGGTACACTAGCAATCGGGTTTGGAGAAGTGGCCTCAAAAAAGTCGAATCTTCTAAACATCGCCTCTATTCTAGAATCGACCACGACCCCTAGACGGTTTGCAAAAGTGGCGCTAACCGCTTGGTATACTTTGGTGGCTATCTTTTGCTCGATGTCTAGGGAGGATAGTGGAGGGTATGATGGTGTTACCTTGCTTCCAGAGAGGTCTAGGATGTTAATGTCATGCTTGATGAAGCCCGTGTGGGTCTTGGTGAAGCGCCCAAGTATGAGAGCGTGTAGCTCCTTTGTCTTGGCCTCGATCTCCGCATTGTCCTCCTTAGAGAGATCATCGAGGGAGGGGAGGGTGATGTTCTTGTCATCGATCTCCACGCTCCCCACCATGTCCACCGAGGTAGAAGATACCATTGACGTAGTCGTGGAAGTCCTACAGTCGCCGATGTAGATGTTCTTGGCATGTGTGTCCCCAGCGGAGTCACCAAAAGTGTGTTGACGCTAAAACCCACCGATCAAAGTGCCAACATACTGACGATGATTCGATGATCCAAAAGCATGTGGATACCTAGGGATAACCCTAAGCATAACACGACACTGATATCGCGTTCCGACGACCCTTGATAGTGACAAGAGAGGGTGGAGTAGCCAGGCAATTAGATTACAGAATTATAACCCAATTGACTGAAGTGTTGAACAAACAATTACACTGGTCAAATCAGGGCCAGTTCAACCGAAGTGTGTAGTGCGGTCAAACCGACCTATAGGGGCCTGTCAAACTAGGGGTTACCCATCGGTCGAACCGCTCGGGCGAAGAGGGGTGCACCAGAGGCTGACTGTGCATAGTCGGTCAGACTGACCTTGCACCGTCACTCAGACCGGCGCGTGCCGTCGATGGGATGACGCGGCGTGCCGGCAACGGGGTGACGACCTGGCACAACCTGGTCTGACCGATCGGCTAGCGTCGGTCAGACCGACAGCGCCAGATCAGAATGCCTGGGGTCGTCGGCGATCATCTTGCGGTTGATGGCTAGCAAGGGTTCTTGGTGAAGAGATGGATGAAAACACTGCAAAAACACAAAAAGATCATAGGCAATTTGGCCTAGAGATCGAATTACCGATAAAAACTAATAAAACCGATAGAAATCTGTTACGTGGATTAAACGGGTGATTCACGAGCGAATCAACAAGGCTTACCGTGATTACGACGCGGCGGACGGATGGTTTACAATGCAAACCAACAAAGTTGGACGTTACTTGGCTAATCCTAAGGCAAGGAAGGTAGATTGGAAAGTAAAAGTGTGATTCAAGGAAATTAGGGTTTGATCTCGTGTTGGATTGAAGATGATCCTTGAATCAGCCTTGCCCCTATATTTATAGGGGTTGGACATGACGTGTCTGGGCTTTAATCTACTCAAAAAACAGACCCAGATCGTTAGAATTTGATTAGGGATAAAATTTACCCAAAATCAGCCAATTCAAATCGGACTCGGGTTGGGCTTGTCTGACCGAGCCCACATGGCCGATCAGATTGGGCCCACATGGTCGGTCAGACCGGGTCTACATGGCCGGTTGGACCGGCCTTTGCCAGGTTTGGCATATTTTCGGCCCAAAATTACCTAAATTGATATTTTGACAATTTTGACTAATGTCCTTTTTTGCTATCAACAAAAGGTTCGAGCAAATAAAAAGTGAAGTTTCGTAGAATTTCAAGTGGGAGAACTGATTTATGTCAAATTGCAACCATATGTACAAACCTCAGTAGAACGCCGAGCCAACCACATGTTATCTTTCAAGTAATTTGGTCCATTGGCCGTACTATCCAAATTCAGATCAATGGTTTATAGGTTATAGCTTCCAAAGAACAGTAATATTTATCCGGTCTTTCATGTCTCTCAGCTCGAAGCCGCTCATGGCATTTCATCAATGTCTCTCAGCTCGAAGCTGCTCATGCCATTTCATCAACTGTACATGATCAACCATCTTCCAATCAAGCTATCAAGGCTCTAGAGAGATTTCTGGACTTTCAGCCAATCAACATAGGGAAGTCCCATGCAATTCAAGTACTTGTGTAATGAGCAGACAACAACAAAGAGGACACAACCTAGGAAGATCTGGTGGAATTACACATGTAGTTTCCACATACATTGGCTTATGGGTAAGCCAGTCCTCAAGGGAGGCGATTGTCACACAACCAGAACCGTTGTCGGATAAGTACAAAGGGTGATCCCGATGCACCTGTGGCTAGGAGGAAGCCCAGTGTGCGTTTTGATGGGCCAGAGTGGCCGAGTAGTGTGTGTTTCTAGCTAGCTTGTGTTGAAGAGGATTATACAAGGGGAATGATAATAGTATGAACTTAAATCGGTTAATATGAAATATAGCGACGGCTTGACCTGAGCGAACCAATTCCACATGAGAACATTTCACCGAGAGAGAGAGGGAGATTGCTAACATGTTTTCTCCTCCATATGATGCCCCATAGATAATAAATTACTATCATTCCTAACTTCTAATGAGAGATTTCCTAATTCTGTGGAGAAACAGGAACAGGGTTCATTGACATTTCTATTTGACACTGATTTGTAAAAGGCATGCTAACGTTGGATGATTCTCTATGCATCACATTGTGATCTCAATCACCGACAGATAGTTCTCCATAAGATAATTTCCATGAAACATCTTAAACTGACTACCGAACAACTTAGATGGGGTTTATAGTCCATGTTAGTGTGTCGTGTTGTATGTGGGCTCTAGGGGGGTTCGACCAGCCCTTATCCCCCTAGCCGGGTGGTTATATCTGTTGGCAAGGGGTCTATCTCTATCTCTATCTCTATCTCTATCTCTTATCTCCTAGATTAGATCTATTCAGTTATAGGTAGTTATCCCCTTGCCTCTATATATATGTACCTGAGCATTGGCTCCTTATCAATAAATCTATTCCCAGCCATACACTTTTATGGTATCAAGAGACCGGGACCCCCCTCCCTCTCTCCCTTCCGTTGCCCCCGCTGATCAGCATGGCCGGCACTCCTCCTACCTCTACCATGGACCCTGCCGAGCTCACACGTCGCGATGACGATGACGAGCCAAGGCCTCTCGCTGATGCCCGCACTGCTGCCCGTGAGGCAGCCCTAGCTGAAGCCCCAAGGCGTCTCGCCGACACCCGCACGGCTGCCCGTGAGGCCGCCCTAGCCGAAGCCCAGGCCACCGAGGAAGAAGCGGCTGCTGCATCAACCGATCGCGACGCCGCCCCCGAGCGCATCCGTGCTTCCCTAGCACGAGCAGCCAAAGCTCAGGCCGACGCCGCTGCCGCGGCTGATCCCATCGCATCTCCTCCAGCGGACGGCCTAGACGTCTCCAACGCCATGGCCCTCCATGAAGCAGTCGCCATCCTCAATCTCCATGCTCAGGCGGTCTCCGTCCAGAACGCCCACAGCTTGGTGCCTATCACCCTCGACACAGCCGACAACTACTCGTGATGGCGCGAACAGTTCCTCCTCTCTGTCTCCACCTCGGCCCTTCCTGACTGGACACAGATGAACGTCATGGTCAAATGTTGGCTCTACAGCACGACCTCTTCTGATCTTGCTGAGGCCGTAATCGACCACCACGCCACCGCCCGTGAAGCTTGGCTTTCCATCGAGGGGCACTTTCTCGGGAACCAGGAGACCCGCGCCCTACACCTTGATGCCAAGTTTCGCGCCTTCGCGCAAGGTGATCTCTCCATCACCGAGTACTGCAAGCGTTTCAAGAAGATGGCTGATGATCTCGGTGACCTTGGCAAACACGTGACTGACCGTAACTTTGTCCTCAACGTGATTCGCGGGCTCAACGAACGCTACAGGGACATCGGTGTTCATCTCCGGTGCGGGCGCCCCTTTCCCTCTTTCGCCGCAGTTCACAATGAACTTCTACTCGAGGAGATAAACATGGTACAACACCTGCTGCCCCCACCCCACCGCACTCATCGGTACGGGCTCCTCCGCACCCCACCATCCCGCACCAACTGATGGCGGCACTCCTCGAACCGACGCCCCCAAGCAGAACAAGAAGAAGAAGCAGAAGGACCGCCGCACCCCTTCAGGTGGCCCCCTGCCCCTGGCGGCGGCGGCCCCTCTGGCAGCCCCTCCCCCAACCCCGGGACTTGGCCCTCCTTCTACAATATGTGGACCGGGTCCATCCAGATGTGGCCCAGCCCACGGACACCTCCCCTAGCCCAGCTTCCTCAGGGTCGGATGGGCCCTCAACAACAGCAGGCAATGATCGCGTTCCAGGGGGGCCCAACAAATTCCGCAGGTGGCTCAACAAATCCCCAATCAGCCGGCCTTTTTTCTGCCCTACGGGACCCCTGTCGGGCCTATGTTGCAGTCATAGCAACCAGCACCGTCGACCTAGACCTCCTAGGCACCGCACCAGCCCATGGTAGGCGCTCTGGCTTGGGACCAGAGCTCCCTCGCCTCCACTTTCAGCACCATGGCGCTCACCCCCTCGGTGAACAACGACTGGTATTTTAATACAGGTGCTTCCTCCCACATGACCTCCCATGACGGTTCCCTCTTTCACTCTTCAATTCTGCGGTATCCCTCTCCCACCTCTATCGTTGTCGGTAATGGTTCGCTCCTGCCAGTCACCACGACCGGCACGACACATCTTGGCTCTCTTGCTTTAAATAATGTTCTTGTTTCACCACAGCTCATCAAGAATCTTATTTTCATTCGCCTATTCACTATCGATAACAACTGTTCTGTGGAATTTGACCCTTATGGTTGCTCTGAGAAGGATCTTCTCACGGGGACAGTTACCATCAGGTGCAATAGCTCCGGACCGCTCTACCCTCTGCAGCTTCCCGTGGCGCACTCCCTTGTCGCGGGCTCCACACCGGCTTCACTATGGCACCGTCGTCTTGGTCACCCTGGTCGCGAGACTCTCTCCAAGCTTGCTTCGGCCATTCCTGCTTGTA
This sequence comes from Zizania palustris, assembly GCA_019279435.1. Taxonomy (NCBI): domain Eukaryota; kingdom Viridiplantae; phylum Streptophyta; class Magnoliopsida; order Poales; family Poaceae; genus Zizania; species Zizania palustris. The sequence goes on from JAAALK010000081.1 coordinate 55,216,187, forward strand.
ATAAAAACTTGGATTCTATATGACATGTGTGTCAGTTCGGATGACATGTTCATCTTCCTTTTGGTACTTCAGCCTCTCGGGCGTCGAACAACTTTGCTCTTATTCATTGTGACTTGTGTACATCCCCTGTTGTTAGTGTCTTTGGCTACAAATATTACTTGGTTGTTCTCGATGATTGCTCACATTACTTGTGGACATTCCCCCGACGGATGAAGTCACACATTCACGGCATTATCTAACTTTTTTGCCTATGTCTCTACCCAGTTCGGCGCCCACATCCAGGTCGTTCAAACCGACAACGGCCGGGAGTTTGACAACTCCACCGCACGCACCTTCTTTCTGACACATGGCATCCTCTTTCGCATGTCGTGTCCTTACACGTCCCCACAGAACGGTAAAGCCGAACGGATCATTCGTACCACTAACGATGTCATCCGCTCCCTTTTGTTTCAGGCAGGCATGCCTCCTTCATATTGGGCCGAGGCGTTGCACACTACAACTCTCCTCCTCAACATCTTACCCACCAAGACCCTTGACTTCTCGACCCCGCACTTTGCCCTCCATGGTAGTGCGCCGTCCTACGATCATCTTCGGGTCTTCGGTTGTAAGTGTTACCCCAATCTCTCGGCCACTGCCCCCCATAAACTTTCGCCCCGTTCCGCCCTCTGTATCTTCCTAGGATACTCTGCTCACCACAAGGGATATCGCTGCCTTGATCCTACCACCAATAGAATCATCATCTCCCGTCATGTCATCTTCGACGAAACCAACTTTCCCTTTGCCGAGCAACCCTCCCCTCCCACGACTACGGACTTCACCTTTTTAGATGAATTCCCTAACACGGCAGCTGCTCCCATAGGGCTACCATTTTTGTCTTCTACGGGTACCTCTCCAGCCGTACCACCACTTCCGGCGCCACTGGTTCCACTAGGGTTTCATACCCTACCTCGCGCGGGTGTTGTGCCACGCTCGGCCATGGCTCCTTCGACGCCCACCGCGCCACGCGCGGCCACGTCTTCACCCTCGATGGCCACCCTCGTGCCATGCGCGGATGCCGCCTCTCCTGCACTCCCACGTGCGGGATCTGTGCCACGTGCGGCACCGGATCTACGCGTCTACTCTAGGCATCCCCGACCCGCCGAGCCTCCTCCAGCGGCATCCACTACTCCCTCAGTACCGATGCCGCTACCTCCTGGTGCTATTGCTGTTACCCCAACGGTGAATCAGCATCACATGACAACACGGGCCAAGGATGGGTTCCGCGTACCATCCATGTTCCATGCCGCACCACTGTCTCCAGTCCCGAAGACCTTCCGTGGTGCCCTTGCTGATCCCAATTGGCGGGCTGCCATGGAAGAAGAACATGCTGCTCTCATCCAAAACCAGACCTGGGATCTGGTTCCTCGCCCGCGACATGCCAACATTGTCACCGGTAAATGGATATTCAAGCACAAGTTCCTCGCCAACAGTTCCTTGGAGCGTTACAAGGCACGTTGGGTCCTCCGCGGCTTCACTCAATGTCCAGGTGTTGACTTTACAGAGACATTCAGCCCTGTCGTCAAGCCTGCCACAGTTTGCACAGTTCTCTCGTTGGCTCTCTCCCGCAAGTGGCCCGTTCATCTGCTCGATGTCAAAAATGCATTCCTCCATGGCACTCTGACAGAGACAGTGTTTGCGGCTCTGCCATCTGGATTCGAAGACTCTGCTCACCCAGACTTTGTTTGCCGCCTCAACAAGTCTCTTTATGGGCTGAAACAGGCACCACGTGCTTGGTACAGTCGTTTTGCCACGCACCTGGTCTCCCTCGGTTTCTTGGAAGCCAAATCAGATACTTCGTTGTTCATCTACCGTCGTGGCACTGATATGGCATATCTGTGTCTCTAGGTTGATGATATCGTTCTCACCGCTTTCTCAGCACAGCTCCTACGACAAGTTATCTCAGCTCTTCAGCAAGAATTTGACATGAAGGATCTGGGCGAGCTCCACCATTTCTTGGGGATGTAGGTACAACGCGATGATGATGGTATGATTCTCTCTCAGCGGCAGTACATGCTTGACATCCTGGACCGAGCAGGCATGATAGAGTGCAAACCTTGCAATATGCTAGTGGACACTAACCCCAAAGTTTCTGCCGACTCCGGGGCTCCAGTCGCCGATCCTTCAGATTACCGCAGCCTTGCAGGCGCCCTGCAGTATCTAACCTTCACGCGACCTGACATCTCCTATGCCGTACATCAGGTCTGTCTTTACATGCATGATCCTCGAGAGGCTCACCTTGTTGCTCTCAAGTGCATTCTTCGGTACATTCAGGGTACCTTGCACCTGAGACTTCACCTTTGACCATCAACGCTGGATGATTTGGTGGTCTATACTGATGCCGACTAGGCTGGTTGTCCAAATACTCGCAAGTCCACCTCGGGCTATGCTGTGTTCCTTGGTGACAACCTGGTTTCTTGGTCGTCCAAACATTAGAACACCATCTCCCGCTCTAGTGCCAAAGCTGAGTATCGCGTTGTGGCCAATGGTGTCGCTGAGGCTTCCTGGCTCCGTCGGCTTCTTCATGAGCTTCACACTCCGCTTCACCACGTCGTACTTGTCTACTGCGACAACATCAGTACGGTCTACATGTCTTCCAATCCAGTTCAGCATCAACGAACAAAGCATATCGAGATTGATCTTCACTTCGTTCATGAGAAGGTAGCCATGGGTGCCGTTCGGGTCCTTCACGTCCCCACAACGCCATGGGCGCTGACATTATCACAGTAGACAATTGTGGCACGGCGAAGCGGAATGTGGAGCTCGTGGAGGAGGTGGCGTAGCCAAGAAGCCTCAGCAACACCATTGGCGACAGCGCGGTACTCAGCTTTTGCACTGGAGCGAGAGACAGTATTCTGACGCATGGAGGACCAGGAGACCAAGTTGTCGCCGAGGAACACAGCATAGCCCGAGGTGGACTTGCGCGTATCGAGACAACCAGCCCAGTCAACATCAGAGTAAACCACCATGTCATCCTGAGTCGACGGTCGGAGATGAAGGCCCAGGTGAAGAGTGTGATGAATTGGCTGCAATCTATTCCAAAGGGCCCATAGGGCAAATATGTACAAGAGAAGGGCCCAAAGGGCAATAGTACAAGAGAAGGAAAGCTTTACAAATAAGCCCTTATACAATATAGTATATCTCTAACACCCCCCCTCAAGCTCAAGGTGGATCAACGACATTGAGCTTGGAAAGAAAAAAACAATGCTGAGCTCGAGTATGGGCCTTGGTAAGCAAGTCGGCAAGCTGAATCTCCGAGGGCACATACTGAAGAGCAACTATCTTGTTCTGGACAGCCGACCTAACATAGAAGCAATCAATTCCAACATGTTTGGTGAGCTCATGCTTCACCGGGTCCTGAGCAATACTGATAGCACCGGTACTGTCACAGTGCACAGGCGTAGGGGAGGAGAGAGCAACACCAAACTCAGCCATAGCAAATTGCCACTCAGGATGAACAATAGCATCTCGATATGTGGAAGGCTCAGAAAGAGAGAGTGCAGAGTATGAAGACTCATCAGGCATAGGGGAAGAAGAGGTGGAAGGTGGTGAAGGAAGCGGACAACGAGTATAGTGATAGAGAATGGGAGGACGTGGAGGTAGTGGTGGAGAAGGAGGTGGTGAAGTGGATGGTGACGGTGAAGAACAAGGAGGAGAGGATGATGACGAGGAGTCAAACGAAGGCCAAACAAAGTCAAGAAAATCAATCGACTCATGAGAGGAGGGAGCATCGGAGAAAAAAGGACGAGACTCATCAAAGGTAACATCATGGGAAACCCGAATGCGACGAGCAACCGGATCCCAACAATGATATCCCTTACGCTCGGAGTCATACCCAATGAAGACACATCGGACCGACTGTGCCGATAGCTTTGGCCTCTCACGAGGCTGGAGAAGAACAAAGGCAACACAACCGAAGGAACGAAGGTGGCTATACTGAGGCGGTCGACCAAAGAGACGCTCAAGTGGAGTGACACCATGAAGAGTGATAGAGGACTGAATGTTTACAAGGTAAACAGCAGTAGATACAGCTTCAGCCCAAAACTGAGGAGGAACAGAGGAGGCAAGTAATGGTGCCCGAGCAGTCTCAAGAAGGTGACGATGCTTACGCTCGGCCACACCATTTTGAGCATGGGCACCAGTGCACAAATACTGAGGAAGAGTGCCCTGCTCAGAAAGAAACTGACGAAGAGAACGAGATAGATACTCGCCAGCAGAGTCAGCATGAAAAACACGAATGGAAGAGTCAAACTGAGTGCGAACCATCGTAGCAAAGGCCTGATAAGCAATAAGCACCTAAGCACGGGACTCCAAGAAATATATCCATGTGAAACGAGAGAAATCATCAATAAAGATCACATAATATCGATGTCCCCCTTTCGAAATGAAGGGAGCAGGGCCCCATACATCAGAGTGAATGAGATCAAAAGGTCTAGTGGACACTGTCTGACTAGCAGAATACGGAAGTTGTATCTGCTTGCCAAGTCTACAACCCATACAAGAGAGGGAGGTATCACCAGAAACCTTCCCAAGAACTCCACTAGTAACAAGAGATGACAAAGGGGACCCACACATGTGACCTAGACGATGATGCCACTGAGCAAAGCTAATGGAGGTGGTGACGACAAAAGGAGTAGCATCAACAGTAGGAGTCGAATAGCACGAAGTAGAAATGGGAGAAAGATGTAGCCAGTCAAGATCCCAGAGGCGAGGAGGATCATGGAGCCGGTGGCCAGAACCAACTAGAGTCCCGGTGCGACGATCCTGAACAGAACAAGAATCAGAATCAAGAATGATACGGCAAACATGATCAGTAATCTGGCCAGTAGAAATAAGCTGCAAGTGAAGTTGAGGTACATGAGCAACAGACGGCACATGAAAATGGGAAGTGCTAAGAATGCCATGACGAGCAATAGGAAGAGGAGTACCATCAGCTGTCTTAACAGACACAGGAAAAAGAAGCGAACTCAAGGAACTAAGATGAGTAGAGTCATGTGTCATGTGAAAAGAGGCGCCATAATCAAGAATCCAAGCTGACTGAGTACTTGGCTGTGGTAGTTGAGGAGACTGAGCGGCGACAGAAGATACCATAGTTCGATCTGAAGAGGCAACACGACGCTCCAGACGATTCATTCATCTGGTGAGCTCAAGGACCCAATCCGGAGGCGACTGAGAAGAACCCCGAGAACCACCTGAGGTACTCGAGCCGCCCCACCGGTGAGAGGGCCACTTTCGACACTGCTCAATCTCGTGAGTCTTAGACTTGCAGTAGCGGCAGAAGAGAGCAGCAGTTGTGCCACCTTGAGTAACATGTCCTGGAGTTGAAGTAGGTGTAGAAGGTATAGGAACAGGAGGACAAAGAGCAGTCATGGTGAGAAACCCTTGCTTCTTCTCTTCTTCTCTTCTGCTTTTTTTTGCAATCTGTCTCAAAAAAAATAGGGGAGGAGCTCTGGGCCTCTCTGACCATCGCGAGCAGAGGGCGAGTAGAGAAGAGCGGCCGGACTGCCGGACCTGCAGGCGCAGGCAGAGGCGGGCCCGAGCAGGAGGACAAGCGCGCGGGCGAGGAGAGGAGAGCGGTTGGACTACTGGACCTGCAGGTGCAGGCAGGGGTGGGCCTGAGCAGGAGGACAGGCGCGCGGCGGCGCGGCCTCATGCCCGGGCAGGCGCGCGGCGGCGCGGCCTCACGCCCGGGCAGGCGCGCGGCGGCGGGAGCAGGCGCGTGGCGGCAGGAGCAGGCGCGGGGAGGGCTCACCGGTGGCGGGAGCAGGCGCGCGGCGGCGGGAGCAGGCGCGGGGAGGGCTCGCCGGCGGCGGGATCAGGAGGAGGGGATGGGCTAGAAACCCTAGCTCTGATTCCATGTGATGAATTGGCTGCAATCTATTCCAAAGGGCCCATAGGGCAAATATGTACAAGAGAAGGGCCCAAAGGGCAATAGTACAAGAGAAGGAAAGCTTTACAAATAAGCCCTTATACAATATAGTATATCTCTAACAAAGAGTACCCCGAATGTACCGAAGAATGCGCTTCAGAGCTGCCAGGTGAGGCTCTCGCAGATCATGCATGTGAAGACAGACCTGCTGCACGGCGTAGGCAATGTCGGGCCGTGTGAAGGTCAGGTACTGCAGGGCGCCAGCAAGACTGCGGTAATCTGACGAGTCGGCGACTGGAGCTCCAGAGTTGGCTGAGGTCTTGGGACTGGTGTCGACAGGCGTAGTACAAGGTTTGCACTCCGCCATGCCAGCACGATCCAAGATGTCCAACATATACTGCCGCTGAGAGAGAACCATACCATCAGCAGTGCGCTGAACCTGCATCCCCAAGAAGTGATGAAGTTCTCCCAAATCCTTCATAGCAAATTCCCGCTGGAGAGCCAGGATGACCTTTCGCAGAAGATGTGTCGAAGAGGCAGTGAGAACAATATCGTCGACGTAGTGGAGCAGATAGGCCATGTTAGAACCTCGGTGGTAGACGAACAACGAAGTGTCGGACTTGGCCTCCACAAAGCCGAGGGAGACCAGGTACGTGGTGAAGCGGTTGTACCAAGCACGAGGAGCCTGCTTCAACCCATAAAGCGACTTGTTCAGACGACAAACAAAGTCAAGGTGAGCAGGATCCTCAAATCTGGAGGGCTGAGCAGTGAACATTGTCTCTATCAGGGTGCCATGGAGGAAGGCATTCTTGACGTCGAGCTGGTGAACTGGCCATTGGCGGGAGAGAGCCAGAGAGAGCACCGTGCGGACTGTGGCAGGTTTGACGACGGGACTGAAGGTTTCGACAAAGTCAACTCCAGGACGCTGGGTGAAGCCACGAAGGACCCAACGAACCTTGTAGCGTTCCAGAGAACCATCAGCGTGGAACTTGTGCTTGAAGATCCACTTGCCCGTGACAGTGTTGGCATGTCGGGGGCGAGGAACCAAGTCCCAAGTCTGGTTCTGGAGAAGCGTTGTATGCTCTTCCTCCATAGCAGCCCGCCAATTGGGATCGGCAAGGGCACTACGGAAGGTCTTCGAAACCGGAGACAGGGGCGCAACATGGTACAGGACCGGTACGCGGAAGCCGTCCTTGGCTCGAGTCACCATGCAATGCTGGTTGACCGTGGGTGGGATAGCGACAGCACCTCGGGGAAGATGGCTGGGTGCTGGAGGAGCAGCCGGTGCTGCAGGGGCTAGCGCAGGAGCCGGTCCAGGCGAGGCTGGGGCGGCTGGCTTGGGGCGCCTGGAGTAGACGTGCAGAACTGGGGTTGCGCGCCTGGTGGAGACAGTGCCGCGCGTGGCAGCGCGGGGAAGCCCGGTTGTCCCGCACATGGGAGTGCGGAGGAGGCCGGCGTGGCCGCGCGTGGCGAGGACAACAGCGCCCCAGTCGGCGAGGAGGGAGTCGAGGCTGCGCGTGGCGCAGCAACCGCACGTGGGAGTGCGGGGAACCCTGGGGGGACTGGGGGCGCAGGAAGAACAGCACCACGAGAGCCTGGAGAACCTACAGAAGACATGGTCGGCAGTCCTATAGGAGGAACTGGCGGGTTAGGGAATTCATCTAAAAAGGTGAAGTCTGCAGCCGTGGGCGACGAGGGCTGCTCGGCGAAAGGGAAGGTGGACTCGTCGAAGATAACGTGACGAGAGATGATGATTCTATTGGTGGTAGGATCAAGGCATCGGTATCCGTTATGGTGAGCAGAGTAGCCAAGGAAGATGCAAAGGGTAGAACGAGGTGTGTTGGTGTAAAAGTTACACCAACAGGTTCTTAGTAGTTAAGAACAAACAAACAAGAGGTTTGTGTTTTTAGGACAAACTTGAGCCTCCGTAAAGGATAACAACTCAAGAGGTCCGAATGTATGTGTTTGAACCACTGGTTCTGGATCCCTCTTACAAGGTACAATGGGGGGTATTTATAGGGAAAAAGGCTTAAGGAATAGACCTATTTACCCTTATATTACAAATGACCTCCAGTATTATAGACAAGGTTATACACGGTAAAGTGCTGTAGGGTAGATGGATAAGCAGGGCATCCAATCAGTCACGTCTTCCCGCTTCGAAGCCTCCTCCTTCCCTTCGGAGGGTCCTTCGAGATTTCGCATCGTGACATCCTCCGATCGTGCTGACGTATGCTTCGAGCATTAGTCAGCCATCTTCGGGATCTTCTTGGAGCCCTCAGAGGGTTAACCTTTAAGTCCTGGAAATGAAGTAATTTTCCCCAACAGTAGCCCCTCGAATACGCCTTTCTGTAGATAACCTATTTTTTAGAAAGAAGGCAGTATACGAAAGGAACATTTTTAGTTTCTGAGGCTTAAAGGGAATGCGAAGATGTTATGATTTAGCCCAGAATATTAGGCCCAATATTTTAAAACATTCGTCTCCGAGTTTCGGCATAGTGGGAAAACTCCCTGGGAATAGCATGGTTTCGGAGCATGAGTGTTACGAAAGCGGTTACGGAGTGTGAGCGTCGTGCCAGCGATTACGAAGTGTCTTTCGTCGTGGCGACGGTTACGGAGTGTGAACGCCGTGGGGTACCGTCAATATGACCGTTACGGCGCAAATAGCCGTTACCCTCTGCAAAAAAGAAGTAACGGTCGATTTCTTCAGCGGTTGCACGCCGTTCCAATTACCAGCCCCACCTGTCGGCGACGGAAGCCGAACCTGCAGTGTGAAACTTCTCGAAGAGCAGTATAGGTTGTGCGGTTATAAAAGGGGGAAATAGGGATTACTGGAAGTTTTTTACCGCATTCACCGTTCCTACAATTCACCTTTCCCTTCAACCTTCCGCACCTTCGAGCTTTTGAGCGCAATGGCGAGAACCAGCCACACAACTCCATTGGCGGCCAACACTCTGGCGCAGCGGCAGGAGTGGGCCGCATCAGCGGCCACGGCAATGGCGGGGGGTCCGGGCGGTGCTTGGCCCAAGAACCCTCGAGCGCTCCGCCCGCCCTCCAAGAAGAGGATGGCCCAAAGCTTTGTCATCGGCCAATCTGTGAGCACCGCGGAGTCCATTGAAGAGGCAGTAGACGGGAAGTTGGGAGCCAGAATGAGAACTCGAGTTCCCGGGACAGAGTCGACTCCACGGCCTCGGAGCGGAGAAGTGGTAGTCTTCGAGGCGTTCTTCGAAGCGGGCCTGGGACTACCAGCCGTGGATTTTCTGGCAGAGGTACTGGACCTGTTCCACATAACCTTGCCTCAATTGTCCCCCAACGCAATCGTCCGCCTGGCTGTCTTCGAGTGGGATCTTCGGGCGGAGGGGTGTGAAGGGCGTTCCGAGATCTTCGCAGCGACCCACGAGGCTATCTGCCAGCCGAAGCCTCAAGATGGGCCTGGAGACTCGAAGGTGACAGTGGCCTTCGGCAGTGTTAACTTCCAGCTACGGCGGGAGCACGCTCTTCATTTCCCTGCGAAGGCCATAAACGATCGATGGTATACAAATTGGATACTTCGGTGGTTTTACGCCGAAGTAGGAGAAGACTCCCCCCTTTCGGGCCCTCTTCAAGAAATTTGGTTCCGAAAGGAAGCGGACATCTCCCCGAACCCTAGCCTGCTCACGACGAGGCTAGGGTTGCTGGCTTCGGTGGCTCGTCGCATGAGTATGCGCGACCTGGCCGAAGAGTTCGTCGGCCTTCGGATCTCACTCCTCGGAGCCAGTTGGCCAATCTCCATCCCGCAAGCCTCGGAGGGGGACCTCCGAAACATAGGTACGTCTTTCTCCTGCGGCGTCATTTTATATGAACACATTAATTATACTTATGCTTCTTATACCTTTTTCTTTTCAGCGGCACCTCTGCCCTTAGCTCCGGACGACATAGTCCGGGCTACCGAACGGATTCTCGGAGCCCCTTCGGTGGCCGAGAGGCAGAGGAGGCTGGAGCTGGTGGGGAGCTGGGAGCGCTCGAACAGGGTGTGGAGAGCCCTCGGCATGGAGCCTCCGCAGCTTCCCGACTTCGCCCCAGCTGGAGCGGCAGCTCGCAAGAGGAAAGCAGCGGCCGAGCCCTCTAAGAAAGCTGGCAAGCAACCTCTTCAGAAGAAGGCGGCGAAGCAGCCTCCGCACTTGACGCCCGCTTCATCTTCTTCGTCGCCGGATGAGCGGAGCCCGACTCCCGAAGAGGCAGAAGACTCCGGAGGTGCTACAGCGAAGGCCTTCGAAGACTATCTTCTGATTGATGAAGACACGGAGGAGGTCCCCCCAAACCTCTCCGGCAGGGAGGGTGTTAGTGTAACTCCATTGGCTCCTCCTGCACCCGTCAACGTGCAAGTGGAGTCATACTCTACCTCTGACTTGCCTGCGCCCGAAGGGGTTCCTGCGGAGGTCATGGCCCCGATGGATGAAACCGAGGGTAGGACTTCGGGGGATGATTTTGACAATATCCTCCGGATGTACGAAGTCCTGGAGGATCCGGCGATCCTTCCTCCAGCGGCTCTTGGAGGTATTTTCCCGGAGCTCTTTCTTTTTTCGTCGGCATTCGCTTGCTATCTGTAGAATATGTTAATTAACCTTGGTATTTGAAATAGGTACCTCCTCGGGTACCGAAGCCTTGGTGGCGCCCGACGTCCCTGCTTCTTCGGAGACGGTCACCCGAGAGGACCCTCCGGCTCCCCTGGGGGCTCCGAGCCCGGTGGTGGAGAACGTATCCTCCGGAGCGGACGATGTGCTCCCTAGGACGGAATTGGCTCCGGCCGTGGCGACCTCGACTACTGACGGCGCCTCCGACAACGTGGCTCCGGCCGAAGATGCGGCGGCTGAGGGTCGGAATGTTCTTGCCTCTCCCCCTTTTGTGCCGGGGAGGGGTAAGAGTATTTCCAGCTTGGGCCTTCGGGTTGACCAAGCAGCGCCCTCCGTTGGCAACTCAGAGGACGAGGCTGCGGAGGACGACGCCCGGGCCTTGTCTTGGCTCCCTCTTCTGGCTCCTTTCTTGGAGCATCGGAGCGGCCTTCGAAGGCTCTTGGAGCCCCTGGCTGAGAAAAGCCAGGACATTGCCAATTCGGAGTTGATCTTCGCTTTGAGCGAAGTTAGGGCTTCGAGCCTCAACACGGCCCTCGAAAGGGCTGCCCTTCAGGTATGAAAAAGACACCACAGTTGCTGTATTTTAATGGTCAAAACTTCTTTAGCACTTACCTTGTTTTCCTTGCAGCAATTCGCCCTTGCTAGAGCGGCAGCGACTTCCAGCGAGGTCGAAATTAACCGACTTAACCGGAAGGTTACAGCCCTTCAAACAGCTCTTGATGACTCCACCGGGAGGTCTCTCAGGCTGAATGAAGAACTCTTGGAAGAACGGAAGGCTAAGGCAGCGTCCGACGAAGCCCTTGAAGCCCTCCGCTCTCATGCCGAAGAAGCCGAGGCTGAACGAGTGGTCCTCCGTGCGGAGGTTGAGAAGCTTCGCCAGGATGCGGCTGCTTCGAACGGACATCTAGTGGAACTTCAAGGGGCTCTCAGCCAGGCAATGGCTCAGAAGAGTTCCATGATGCTTCGGGTGGCCGCGTTGGACGCAACTGTCGCAAGCTTGGAAGTAGCAGATAAAAAGAATTCCAGTGCTGCTGACCGTACCTTGGAAGCTCTTCAGGGTACGTTAGAGTACTTTGGCACCATGTGCCCTTCGACCTCTGCTGCAACCTCCGAGCCGCTCGACCGGAAGCTGACGAGGATCCAGGTAGCTTCGTCGCTGATGAAGAATTCCGGAGTACGGTACGGAGAGATCTCCGGACAGTGCGCCGGCATCGGAGTTCTTCGCCACCTCGAATCTCTTCGGATTCCCTTTGATTCGGTTAGTGGCTCGTCTCCTGGAGGCTTCGCGGATGATGACCTGCTGCGGCCGTCTTCGGAGGTGGCTTCGGCTTGGGAAGCTTTCCGATCAGTATGGAAGGCAGATCATAAGGTTGCTGCTAAGGCTTGGATCGACGAGGCCCGCCGGCAAAAACAAGCTCAAGCGAAGCCACCACTCCCGTCTTCGCCAGCGCCTTCGGTCCCAGCCCCGCCAACCGACCCGCAGGTCTAGCCGCTTAGGGTTGTTGTGTACCTATGGTCTTGTAAACTTTGTTTAATTAATGAGAAAGTTATAAACAGTATTTGTCTTGGGTGCTCTGCTCTTTTTTAGGTTCTGTCATGCCCTTCGAGCCCTGACTTCGTACTTTTGGAACCTACTGCCGAGCTTCGAAAGGAGTGGGCAGTTCTTGAGAGTTTGAGACCTTATCGCCGCTCTCGCTTTTCTGTTCCTCGCGGAGACGGGGGGGAGTTACCCTTGAAGTGCGAAGGGATGTTTTGTCTTATATTAAAGAGGAAGAAAAGGAAGAGGGGTCTTCGTCCTCCGAGCCCGTCGACTGGTCTGACTCGGAGTATGAAGCCGAAAACCTTGCCGAGGCCGGCTCCGAAAGGCTCTTGACTTGGGCCGAACTTCAGGAGGAGCAGAAGAAACTGCGAGCCTCGAGGAAAAAGAGAAGCTCCCGGCCTAAAAAGACTTCAAGCTTCGAAGGGCAGAGTAGCCGCAGGGGTAGCTCTAGGGGTCGAAAGGGTCTCCGTTTTTATTTGGGTTTAGATAACAATTTTTCCTGATGTATGAATATAATATTTTAACGTGGAATGCTTCGACAGTATGCTGTGTGACTCCTATCCTCCTACCCCCCTTGTGGGTGGCGGAGCTTTTATCATATATAAGGGTTCGCTAGGCACAATGATTGTCCGAGCAGCTGTATGCTTCGAATTTTGCACGTGTCACCATCGATAAGTAGATAAAAAAATTTAAAGTCCTTAGACTCTTCTACGGATCCTAACAAGCCGGAGCCTGGAATCCGTAGGTTGGCCACCTACGGCTCTTTTACAGATACTTCGCACCCGGTGGCTTGAAATTCTGTCTTGTTTAAAGTCCTTAGACTCTTCTACGGATCCTAACAAGCCGGAGCCTGGAATCCGTAGGTTGGCCACCTACGGCTCTTTTACAGATACTTCGCACCCGGAGGTTTGAAATTCTGTTCTGTTTAAAGTCCTTAGACTCTTCTACGGATCCTAACAAGCCGGAGCCTGGAATCCGTAGGTTGGCCACCTACGGCTCTTTTACAGATACTTCGCACCCGGAGGCTTGAAATTCTGTTCTGTTTAAAGTCCTTAGACTCTTCTACGGATCCTAACAAGCCGGAGCCTGGAATCCGTAGGTTGGCCACCTACGGCTCTTTTACAGATACTTCGCACCCGGAGGCTTGAAATTCTGTTCTGTTTAAAGTCCTTAGACTCTTCTACGGATCCTAACAAGCCGGAGCCTGGAATCCGTAGGTTGGCGGAGCCACTGAACCAATGGTTCGTAGCCAGCCCCTTGGGTTTTTTCGAAAAATGCTTGGCTCTGCTAGCATCACCGACCTTCGAATGCGTCCATCCGGAGGGTGGGATGTTCGAAGGGCAAAACAAATCTCACCCATTTAGCTTTATTTATAAAAGGAGTGTTACAAGTGATTACAAGGAAGCCTTAAGCATAATATCTCTTAAGGTGCTCCGCATGCCACGCATGTTTCAACTCTTCTCCTTCTAAATTAGCTAATTTAAACGAGCCGGGGCGTCCTGAGCGTAGGATAACATATGGTCCTTCCCATTTGTTTCCTAGCTTCCCCGGAGCTATTACATTTCGCAACACTAGATGACCTGGCTTTAACTCAGTTAACTTGACCTTGGGGTCATACCATGTCTTTGTGTGCTCTTGGTACTTCGTCAGGTTGGCGACAGCTCGAAGCCTTGTTTCTTCTGACAAGTCTATTGAAGCACTCCGATCATCTTCGTCTTCGGGTTGAATTACGCGAAGTGACTCCCCATTGAGCTCCGTAGGGGTCATGGCTTCGTCTCCGAAGATCAACCTGAATGGCGTGAAGCCGGTTGATCTAGTTTGCGTGGTTCGGATAGACCATAAAATTTTAGGTAGCTCTTCGACCCATAGGCCCTTGGCCAATCCCACAATTCTGCGATTTAACCCGGAGAGGATATTCCCGTTGGCTCGTTCGACGGCTCCGTTGGATTGCGGATGTCGCACTGCTGCGAAGCATAGCTTAATGCCCAGCTCTTCACAGAATGTTTGGAAGGTATCGGCTTCGAACTGGGTTCCGTTATCCACCGTTAATTCTCTGGGGACTCCGAACCTGCATATAATATTCTGCCAGAAGAACCTTTGCACATTCTTCGACGTGATGGCTGTTAGCGGCTCTGCTTCCACCCATTTTGAGAAGTATTCAATTGCTACGACCGCAAATTTTAAACCGCCCTTTGCTGGTGGGAAAGGGCCTATGAGGTCCATGCCCCATCTAGCCATTGGCCATACCGGGGCAATAACTTGAAGTTGAGTTGGTGGGCGATGGCTCCTTCTGCCCATCCATTGGCAGCCTTGGCACGTTCGAACTAGGTCTTCGGCGTCTCTGACGATTGTCGGCCAATAAAAACCTTGCCGCAGCGTCTTGCCTGCTAGCGCTCTAGGAGCTAGATGACCTCCGCACAGCCCTTCGTGGATGCCTCGAAGTATGTCTTGTCCTTCAGGTTGAGAGATGCATCGAAGCAGTGGCGAGCATACTCCGGCCTTATACAGTATTTCCCCAATAAGTTTGTAATTTCGAGCTCTTGATTGCAATCTTCGAGCTTCTGGGCCTTCCGGAAGGTCATTGCTACCCTGCAACATAGTTATTATCGGGGTTCGCCAATCCGTAGCTTGAATACACATTACTTCTGACGAGGGTATTTGGTCAGCTGCTGGCTGCTCTAATTCTTCGTAGAACGCGCCCTCTGGGAGGTCCACTGCTCCGGCTGCAGCCTTCGCCAGGATATCTGCAAGTTGATTTTCTGCTCGTGGTATGCTTCGAACTGTAAACCCTTTGAATGCTGCTTCTGCCTTGCGGATTTCTTGAAGGTATTGCGCGAGATGTGGGTTTTTTGCTTGGAAGCTTTTGTCAATATGCCCCGCGACGACTTGGGAATCTGTCTTGATCATTATCCTTGTAGCTCCGAGTGCTTTAGCCTTTCGGAGGCCTAGCAAGATTCCTTCATACTCGGCGACGTTATTAGTGGTTCGAAAGTTAAACCTTGCTGAATACATTGCCTTTTGCCCTGATGGCGACAAGATTACTGCCCCTGCTCCGGCACCTGATGCTTGGTAGGCTCCGTCTGAGAATATTGTCCAGAAACCGTCGGAGGGTTCTTCCGGAGTCCATACTGCAGATGGAGTCCACTCTGCCACGAAATCTGCTATAATTTGTGATTTAACGGCCGTCCTTGCTGTGAAGGAGATTTCGAAGGGTGCCAGCTCGACTGCCCACTTTCCAACCCTACCTGTGGAATCTTTGTTCCGGAGCATATCTCCAAGAGGATACGATGTAGGGACAATAATGTTATGCGCCAAGAAATAATGCCTTAGCTTTCGCGAGGCCATTACTAAAGCATAAGCAAACTTTTCAAGCTCGGAGTATCTGATCTTGGCTCCTGATAATGCCTCTGAGACAAAATAAACTGGGTTTTGTACCAGCTTCCCTTTAAGCTCGACTTCTCGGACCAGTACTGCGCTTACTGCTGATCTTGTCGCTGCAAGGTATAAAAGCAATGTTTCCCCTGGAAGTGGAACGGTTAAGGTTGATAATGTTCCGAGGTATGCTTTTATTTCTTCGAAGCTCTTTTGGCACTCCGGCGTCCAGCTGAAGCTTTCGGAGCCTTTGAGTGCCTTGAAAATTGGGAGGCTTCGTTCTGCCAATCTGGACAGGAACCTGCTGAGTGCTGCTAGCCTTCCTGCTAGCTTCTGTACTTGCTTCAAATTCTCGGGTGGAGCCATTCTTTGTAGTGCACTTATTTGCGTTGGGCTGGCTTCGATCCCCCTGCTCGAAACTAAGTACCCTAGCAGCTTCCCTGCTTGTGCTCCGAATATACATTTTTCGGGATTGAGGCGTACTCCACATGCTCGGAGGCTCTCGAAAGTTTCATCTAAATCTATGCTATGCTGATGCTTTTGAGCGCTTTTTATTACAATATCGTCCATGTAGGCCTCGACATTGCGGCCTATCTGATGGCCTAAAGCCTTAGCTATTAAGCGAGAAAATGTGGCTCCGGCATTCCGCAAACCAAAAGGCATTCTTACATAGCAGAATACTCCTGAAGGAGTTATGAAACTTGTCTTGGCCTCGTCTTCGCGTTTCAGCCATACTTGATGGTACCCGGAGTAGGCATCGAGGAAGCTTAATAGTTCGGAGCCGGCTGTGGAATCTATTAATTGATCTATTCGGGGCATTGGGTAGGGGTCTCGCGGGCATGCTTTATTTAGTGATGTGAAGTCGATACACATGCGCCATTTGCTGGAATCCTTCTTTCTTACAAAAACAGGGTTGGCCAACCACTCGGTATGGGCCACCTCCCTGATAATGCCAGCTTTTAACAACTTTTCTACTTCGGCCTTGGCTAAATTTGCTCTTTCTGCTGATAGCTTTCGGAGCCCCTGGCGCACCGGCTTGGCCTTCGGGTTGACGAGCAGACTGTGCTCGATGATGCTTCGGTCGACCCCCGTGATATCTTCGTCGGTCCAAGCAAACATGTCTAGATTCTTCTTGACGACCTCTTCTAATGAGGCGGTTATCTCCGGAGATAGCCCCTTGCCGAATTTTATTGGGTATTCTTTGCCGTCTTCTGAGATTATTCTTGTCTCGACATCACCCTCCGGGCTTGGTTTGAGCGAGGATCCCTTCGGGGGGCTCAAGGCTTCTGGTACTTCTTTGGCGCTCTCCGCCACATTATGCACTTGTCGAGGGTCCAATGGCTGCCCGTGGCCATATTCCGTCCTTCTGGCTACAGCTTGGTCTCCTGAAATAGTGAGCACTCCACCTTGTGTGGGCATTTTGAGACAAAGGTAGTTGTGATGCGCTATAGCCCCGAATTGGTTTAACATCCCTCGTCCGAAGATAGCATTGTAAGCGTAGGGGGCATCCACCACGTCGAAAATCAACTCCTCTACTCGGGCCAGCGGCCCCTCTCCGAAGGCAACCTCGAGGCCTATTTGGCCGAGGGCATCGAGAGGCGGTCCTGAGAACCCTTGAAGTGGCCGGGCTGCAGGGAGTAGATGCTTCCGGGGTATACACATCTGGTCGAAGGCTTGGACGAAGAGTATGTCTGCGGAGCTTCCACCGTCCACCAGGATCCTCCGAACATCAACCCCTGCTATATCGGTAGAGATGACTAATGGGTCAGCATGGGGAAACTTCACCCCTACTGCATCGCTGGCTGTGAATGAGATGGGCACACGGGACCATTCTGGCATCCCCTCAGCGGAACTTGAAGTCCCAATGTGCCCAACTTCGCGGACGTACTCGCGGTGCTGTCTCTTGGACATGCTACCGAGGGTCCCCCCTCCGGAGATGGGTAGGACCACTCTCTTGCCGCGGTCTTGTGGATCTTCGTGCCTTGGCGGTGGCATAATACTGGCCACCGGTAGCCGTATGGGGGCTTCGAGGGCACCGGCTCGGGCCACAGCTTGAACAGGCTCCGATCGTGTCGTGGGTGGAGCTCGGTCCGAAGTACCCCTCCTGGTATTTCGGTCAATGTATTCACCCCGAAGGGTCAATATCGTCTTGCAGTCCTTCGTGTCATGGCTTCTATTATCGCCATGCACACAGCAGAAATGACTCTGGCGCCTTCCCGGCATCCTTTCTTGAGGTACCGACGGCCCAGCCTTGAAATTTTTTACCTGCTGGAAATTGGCAGGTGCCTTCGAAGTTGAAGGTGTAATGCTTAGCACTTCCGAACGGAAATGCTTCTTCCCTCGCCTGTACTCGCTAGGGCGGCTGTCTTGTGGAGGTTGCGGTGGAGCGGTGGCTTCTGGCTCCCTTTTTACTTCCCGGAGGGTGGGTAGTGCTGCCTCAGCTCGCCGAAGACATCCTTCCTCTGCCTTGGCATATTGCTCGAAGTATGCCATGAGCTGCGCTACGGATGTTACCGGCTTCCGATGAAGTTTGCTGAGGAGATCGGGGTTCAACACCCCTTCGCGGGCAGCATCAACTACCGAAGAGGTAGTAAGGCCCTTGATTTGTGACTTGGTGTGGGCGAAGCGTGTGAAGTACTCTCGGAGGGTTTCCCCCTCCCGCTGCTTTACCTGGAACAAACTTCCTGTGGACATTGGGGCCACGAAAGTGCCTTGGAAGTTGCTCACGAACTTCTTTTTGAGTAGCTCCCATGACTTGATCGATCCTGGTTTTAGGGACCAGAACCATCGGAGCGCTACGCCTTCAAGAGCGAGTGGGAAGCATTTTGCCATGGTGCTTCGTACCCCTCCGCTTGCTTCTATAGCCAGGGCGTACGAGCGGGCGAACTCTCCGGGGTCCGACCCCCGAAGTACTTGTGCAGCTTCGAGGCCTTGAACTTGGGGTCGAAAGGCACTCTCTGCAGATCAGGGTGCAATGGAGACTCATTGTCGAATGACGCATTCTCGGCCTCCTCTTGGACTTGTATAACTTCTGGGGGGTTGCGGGCTCCATCGTCTTGAGGCCCCCTTGGAGTTTCGGTGGAAGCTTGAGTGCGGAGTCTGTCGGCGGCCTCCTGCCTCCATCTGGATACCTCCTCCTGAAGCCTGGCTAGCTGCGTGGCCTCGGTTTCGGGAGGGCCTTCGTCTTCGTCGGAGGGAACTTCAGGGTCTTGGCTTGCTGCGTAGTCGGTCTGAAGCATTGTAGGGGGGGTAGAGGGCCCTGGGGCGCTCGACGCCCATCGGTTCCGGCAGGAACCGTCGGATTAGCTGAGGGTCCGGCTCCGTTGGTCCGAGGGGACCTTCGAAGGGGACCTGCAGCTTGACCACGCTTCGGAGGCATGGTTAGTCGATGAGGTGTCTTGGAAATGGAAGGCTTCGAACGACTCGAGGGGGTCGAGGGAAGGCCTTCGGGCTGCACTAAGAAGTCCTTAACTGAAGGGTGCGCGTAATCTCAGGATTCCGAGGCTCCCCCCGTAAGTTTTCTTCAGAGTGCAGTCAGCAGTAGAGAACAAGCTTTTAGAACTTGGGTCCCCACGGACGGCGCCAACTGTTGGTGTAAAAGTTACACCAACAGGTTCTTAGTAGTTAAGAACAAACAAACAAGAGGTTTGTGTTTTTAGGACAAACTTGAGCCTCCGTAAAGGATAACAACTCAAGAGGTCCGAATGTATGTGTTTGAACCACTGGTTCTGGATCCCTCTTACAAGGTACAATGGGGGTATTTATAGGGAAAAAGGCTTAAGGAATAGACCTATTTACCCTTATATTACAAATGACCTCCAGTATTATAGACAAGGTTATACACGGTAAAGTGCTGTAGGGTAGATGGATAAGCAGGGCATCCAATCAGTCACGTCTTCCCGCTTCGAAGCCTCCTCCTTCCCTTCGGAGGGTCCTTCGAGATTTCGCATCGTGACATCCTCCGATCGTGCTGACGTATGCTTCGAGCATTAGTCAGCCATCTTCGGGATCTTCTTGGAGCCCTCGGAGGGTTAACCTTTAAGTCCTGGAAATGAAGTAATTTTCCCCAACAAGGTGCGAGTTTGTGGGGAGCGGTGGCCGAGAGATTGGGATAACACTTACAACCAAAAACGCGGAGATGATCGTAAGACGGCGCACTACCAAGCAGGGCAGAGTGCGGGGTCGAGAAATCGAGCGTCTTGGTTGGTAAGATGTTAAGGAGGAGGGTCGCAGTGTGCAACGCCTCGGCCCAATATGGAGGGGGCATGCTCGCCTAAAACAGAAGAGAGCGGATGACATCATTAGTGGTACGAATAATCCGCTCCGCTTTACCATTCTGTGGGGACGTGTAGGGACACGACATGCGAAACAAGATGCCATGAGTGAGGAAGAAGGTGCGGGTCTTGGAGTTGTCGAACTCCTTGCCGTTGTCACTCTGGATGGCCTTAACGCGGGTGCCGAACTGGGTAGACACATAGGCAACGAAGTTTGACAGAGTGGTAAAAGTGTCAGATTTCAGGCGTAAAGGGAATGTCCACAAGTAATGTGAGCAATCGTCAAGAACAACAAGATAATATTTGTAACCAGAGACACTAGCAATAGGTGATGTCCACAGGTCACAATGAATAAGATCAAAATTGTTTGACGCCCGAGACGCTGAAGTACCAAAAGGAAGACGAACATGTCGTCCTAACTGACACGCATGACATATAGAATCCAAACTTTTATTACAAGCCAGAATAGCTAAAACGAGTTTGGAGAGGGCCTCGCGACCAAGATGGGCGAGGCGATGGTGCCACAGGTAATATGGCGAAGAGGTGGGGACAAGGGAGTGAGCGACAGGCAGCTGCAAGGGGTAGAGCGGACCGGAGCTATTGCACCTGACGATCACGTTCCGCGAGAGAAGATCCTTCACAGAACAACCATACGGGTCAAACTCCACAGAGCAATTGTTATCGACAGTAAATTGGCGAACAAAAATAAGATCCTTGATAAGCTGAGGCGAAACAAGAACGTTATTTAAAACAAGGGGGCCAAGTTGCGCCTTGCTGGTGGCAGTGACGGGCAAGAGTGAACCATTACCGACAACAATGGATGTGGGAGAGGGAAACCGGGGGATTGTGGAGTGAGAGAGAGAGTACCATCATGAGAGGTCATGTGAGAGGAAGCACCGGTGTCAAGGTACCAGTCGTTGTTCACCGACGGAGTGACCGTCATGGTACTGAATGTAGAGGCTAGTGAGTTCTGGTCCCAAACCGGAGAGCCCACCATGGGATGGTAGTGGGACGGCACCAGCTGCTGTGGCTGGAAGGCCTACTGGACGGAGACGCCGGGGGCCGGTAGGTAGGCCAGCTGGGGGAGCTGCATCTGCTGAGCCAGCAGAGCCTGCTGCAGCGCCTGCTGCTGAGGGTCGGCGAGGCCCTGAGGGAGCTCGGCCAGCGGGGGAGTCCGGGGACCGGGCCACATTTGAATGGACCCAGTCCACGGATTGTAGATGGAGGGCCCGGTCGCGTCAGACCCAGCCGACGCCCCAGGTGAGGAGGAGGGAGCAAGAGGAGCGCTGGGGCCTGGAGCAGAGTCGCTGCCAGCCCGGCAGTCCTTCTTCTTGTTGTTCTTCGGCTTGGGGGCGCCACCACCGGTCCGAGGATGGCCACCGCCGGTCGCTGCAGGCTGGCGAGAGGAGCTAGTGGCGACAAGAGCAGTGGAGGGGCAACAGGGTGCTGCACCATGTTGATCTCCTCGAGAAGGAGCTCGTTGTGGACAGCGGCGAAGGAGGGGAACGGGCGCCCGCGCCTGAGATGGACGTCGATGTCCTTGTAGCGCTCGTTGAGCCCACGAAGCACGTTGAGGACCAAGGTGCGGTCAGTGACGTGCTCGTTGAGGTCAGCGAGGTCGTCGGCCATCTTCTTGAAGCGCTTGCAATACTCGGTGATGGAGAGATCACCTTGAGCAAACGCGCGAAATTGGGCGTCGAGGTGGAGGGCGCGGATCTCCTGGTTGCCGAGGAAGTGATCCTCGATGGCGAGCCAGGCCTCACGGGCAGAGGCGCGGTGGTCGATCACGGTGTCAGCGAGGTCAGCGGAGACCGTGCTGTAGAGCCATGACTTGACGACGGCGTCCATCTGAGTCCAGTCAGCAAGGGCCGAGACGGAGTCACTGTGGACGTGGTCCAGCAGCGATTATTTGGTGACGGCGAGGAGGAACTGCTCGCACCAACGGGGGTAGTTGCCGGCGGTGTCGAGGACGGTCGGCACCAGGCTGCGTGCGTTCTGCACGGAGACTGCCTAGGCGTGGAGCTTGAGGACGACAGCGGCCTCGTGGAGCACCATGGCGTGGGTGACGCTCATGTCGCCGCCCGCATGAGGCTGTTCGACGGGATCAACCGTGGCGGTGGCGTCAGCCCGGGCCTTGGCCGCCCGAGCGAGGGCAGCGCGGACGCGCTCCACGGCGGTGTCGCGCTCGTTGGAGGCATCGACGGCTACCTGCTCAACGGCCTGAGCGGCGGCCAGAGCAACTTCGCGGAAGGCGCGGCGAGCCTCAGCATCGGTCTGCGAAGGAGCATCGCCGTCGTGGCGAGGCTGATCGGTAGGATCGACGTGGAAGGGGGGAGGAGTCCCAACCATACCGATGCACAACTAGTGTGCACAGGGGCAGCGGAAGGGCGAGAGGGAAGAGTCCCGGTCTCGTGATACCATGAAAGTGGATGGCTGGGAAAAATAGTAGATTGATTATGGGAGGAGCCCAAGGCTCAGTACATATAGGCAAGGATGTCCCAGGAATAGGAAAGATCTAATCTAGAAAGGAAAGAGCTAATCTAGGGAATCCTTGCCAAACATAACCAACACTACCAAAACCAGGGAGGGAGGCAGCAGCCGCACCCCCTAGGGTTGTAGCCGAACCCCCTAGGCCCGTGGCCTATACATCACGCTAACAGGGAACAGGATAGCCAGGATGTGGGTGCATATAGACCTCCTCATGTAGCTTACTGTGAAGAAATGCATTCTTCACATCAAGCTGAGAGATAGTCCACCGCCGAACAGAGGCCACCGCAATAAGAGTATGAACGGCGGTCCTATGCGCAACAAGCAAAGGTCTCATAGTCACGACCATACTCCTCCTGAAAACCACAAGCAACAACACGCGCTTTATAGCGCTCAAGAGAGCCATCAGAGTGAGTCTTAATCTTCTAGACCCACTTGCACGAGATCGAAACAACAGAAGGATGACGAGGAACAAGATCCCAAGTGCTGGTATGCTCAAGAGCAGCAATCTCCTCAACCATAGCAAACTGCCACTCAGGATGAGCAACATCTCGATATGTGGAAGACTTAGAAAGAGAGGGTGCAGAGTATGAAGACTCGTGAGGCACAGGGGAAGAAGAGGTGGAAGATGGTGAAGGAAGCGAATGACAAGTATAGTGATAGAGAATGGGAGGACATGGAGGTAATGGTGGAGAAGGAGGTGGTGAAGTGGATGGTGGTGGTGAAGGACAAGGAGGAGAGGATGATGACGAGGAGTCAGACGAAGGCCAGATTAAGTCAAGAAAATCAACCGACTCATGAGAGGAGGGAGCATCGTAGAAAAAAGGACGAGACTCATCAAAGGTAACATCACGGGAAACCCGAATGCGACGAGCAACTGGATCCCAACAACGATATACCTTACGCTCGAAGTCATACCCAAGGAAGACACACCGGACCGACTATGTCGATAGCTTTGTCCTCTCACGAGGCTGGAGAAGAACAAAGAAAACACAACCAAAGGAACGAAGGTGGCTATACTAAGGCGGTCGACCAAAGAGAAACTCAAGTGGAGTGACATCATGAACAGTTACCGAGGACTGAATGTTTACAAGGTAAACAGCAGTAGATACAGCTTTAGCCCAAAACTGAGGAACAGAGGAGGCAAGTAACAGTGCCTGAGCAGTCTCAAGAAGGCGACGATGCTTACGCTCGGCCAAACCGTTTTGAGCATGAGCACCAGTGCACGAATACTGAGGAAGAGTGCCCTGCTCAGAAAGAATCTGACGAAGAGAACGAGATAGATACTCGCCAACTGAGTCAGCACGAAAAACATGAATGGAAGAGTCAAATTGAGTGCGAACCATCGTAGCAAAGGCCTGATAAGCAGTAAGCACCTGAGCGCGAGACTCCAAGAAATATATTCATGTGAAACGAGAGAAATCATCAATAAAGATCACATAATATCGATGTCCCCCTTTCGAAACGAAGGGAGTAGGGCCCCATACATCGGAGTGAATGAGATCAAAAGGTCTAGTGGACATTGTCTGACTAGCAGAATACGGGAGTTGTATGTGCTTGCCAAGTTACAACCCATACAAGAGAGGGAGGTATCACTAGAAACCTTCCCAAGAACTCCACTAGTAACAAGAGATGACAAACGGGACCCACACATGTGACCTAGACAATGATGCCACTGAGCAAAGCTGATGGAGGCAGAGACGACAAAAGGAGTGGCATCAACAGTAGGAGTCGAATAGCATGAAGTAGAAATGGGAGGAAGATGTAGCCAGTCAAGCTCCTAGAGGCGAGGAGGATCACGGAGCCAGTGGCCAGAACCAACCAGGGTCCTAGTGCGACGATCCTAAACAGAACAAGAATCAGAATCAAGAATGATATGACAACCATGATCGGTAATCTGGCGAGCAGAAATAAGCTGCAAGTGAAGTTGAGGTACATGAGCAACAGACGGCACATGAAAATGGGAAGTGCTAAGAATGTCATGGCGAGCAACAAGAAGAGGAGTACCATCAGCTGTCTTAACAGACACAGGAAAAGGAAGCGAACTCAAGGAACTAAGATGAGTAGAGTCATGTGTCATGTGAAAAGAAGAGTCGGAATCAAGAATCCAAGGTGATTGAGTACTTGGTTGTGGTAGCTGAGGAGACTGAGCGGTGGTAGAAGATACCATAGATGGATCCGAAGAGGTGACATGATGCTCCAGACGATCCATCCATCTGGTAAGCTTAAGGACCCAATCTAGAGGCGACTAAAAAGAACCCCGAGAACCACCTGAGGTACTCGAGCCACCCCTCCTGTGGGAGGGCCGCTTTCGACACTGTTCAATCTCGTGAGTTTTAGACTTGCAGTAGCGACAGAGGAGAGTGGAAGTTGTGCCACCCTGAGTAACATGTCCTGGAGTTGAGGTCGGTGCAGAAGGTGCATGAACGGGAGGACGAAGAGCAATCATGGTGAGAAACCCTTGCCTTCTTTTTTTTGCAATCTGTGACTCAACAGGGAACAGGGACAGTGGTCGCGACCAGAGGGCGAGACCGACGGTGGGGCTCAAGCGCAAGCCTGAAGGGGAGGACAGGGGGGCACACGACGGTGCTCAGGGGTGGGCCCGAGCTAGAGGATAGGTGGGCGCACGGCGGCGCGAGCTCACGGGTGGGCTGGCGGGCGGCAACGCGAGCATGCGCGGACGAGTCACGCAACGACGGGAGCACGCGCGGACAGCGAGGCACGGGCGCGGGCCAGCGCTTGAAGATGGGTGGGCGTGCGGCGGCGCGAGCTCACGCGCGGGCAGGTGCGCAGCGGCGGGAGCATGCGTGGGCGGACGCGCGGCGGTGCTGACGCAGGCATGACGAGGGGTCACCGGCGGCTGGATTAGGAGGAGGAAGGAGAGGGGCTAGAAACCCTAGCTCTGATACCATGTGATAATATGACCAGCATGCATTCCAAAGGGCCCAAAGGGCAAATATGTACAAGAGAAGGGCACAAATGGCAATAGTACAAGAGAAGGGAAGCTTAACAAATAAGCCTAGTATATCTCTAACACATAACATGGTATCAGAGTAGGGGGCAGCACACGACATAGGGTTTCCTGCAAAATTTACACTATCGCTCGCCCCCGGGAGTGGATCTTGATCCTCCCAGGGGCAGCCATCTTCGTTTTGTTTTTCTAGTCAACTAGTCATCGTCAAGCAAATAGCAACAGTAACAGTCTTTTATTCAAAAAAAACAGTAATAGTCTTCCCATTGTCTCCATGTCGGTCCTAGTCCACCTTCGTCGGCTCCCACCAAGCAGATCCTGAATGTCACCATGCCCCCTGGCCTTTGCTGCTGCTGGACAACTCCATCACATGCTTGCACGATGTCTTGGGGTGGACAAGGCCCAGCCATGGTGGCAGAAAGTGACCTGACCAGGGGAGCATGATGCTGCGGGTGGCATCAGAATTCGGCATCTTCTCCACTTTAATGCTGATGGTGGTGGTGCCACCATTGGTGACTGCGCACATCATTGATAGTTTGATACATCTGTGGACCTTGATTCTGTCAATTGTACAAACTTGGTTTGGGACAAGAAAATGATTTGTGGAGAATGAACATGAATTGAAGCTCTCTTATGAGAAAACCATTTGTTTACTAAGTTTGGGAAATTGGATATGGTACACTGAGCAACAATTCCTTCATCGAGTCAATAATGCTTGTTTTCAGATGGCACATAAAAGTGCTCTTTGCATATAAAGATTCCACCCCTCTTCCTAGTTGCGTGATAATGCATCAACATACTCTCTTAAGCACACATGGAAGAGATAAGATAATTGTATTGGAAATATGTCAACAGAAAAAGCTACTGAAGGCATTAAATCAACATGCCTTCCAGATGAATGAAGTAAGAGATACTTTTTACCTCAAAAAAAGTAAGAGATACTTGCATTGGAGACTGATATCCCTTTTATCCTTGAAATTTTTCAATCTAAATAACACTTGTCATGTATGCGTATGCGTATCTCATTCCAATTGGACACGAGTAATAATGATCAATAGTCGGATGGTCACTAACTATGAACACCTAACCCTAAACACACGAAAACATGGATTGTGGTTAGGTAAGTTACCTTCTTGGAAGGGTCGGAGGCGAGGGTGGTGGAGAAGGCGAGGCATTCCAGTTCGGGCTTGTCAGCGCACCAGGCACGGAACTCCGGGAGGGTGCGGGCGAGCTCGGCCTCCGGCACGCTGTACCCGTGGTCCCGCAGCATCTCCAGCGCTGTGCGGTGCGCCAGGAACAGGCGGTGGCTCTCCACACTGCCGCCGCTGTCGACCATCGACGATATGCAGTCGGCGATCTCGGGCACATCGTCGACTTCCATCGCGGTCGCCACGGCGGAAGAGCGTGGGCAAACCTTGCGCGCGGCGGTGGCAGTCGTGCTCCCCACTGAATCAATCGTGAACGACGATCGCTGGGAGGAGACGGGCTGATTCATTTCCCCCTTTGTGTCGTGTTTTTGTGTTCCCTCCAATTATTATCGGATAACATTTCTACCCCAACTTAAGCCTGTTTGGTTGACTAAAGTAAACTTTAGTCTCCTCTTTTTATAGGATTAATTTTAGTCTCTTGCTGTTTGATTCTAAGAACTAAAAGAGAGTGAGGTTGAGAGGTAAGTAGTACTTTTAGTCCCTTTTAGTCCCCATTTTTGGCAATTTAGGGATAAAAAGGACTAAAGTTTAGTAAGCAACCCCAAACCAAACACCCCCTTACAAAGAACTGAAAATTGATTATATGTCTCAAAGTTGATCGACGTTATATAATATATTTAAAGTTCATACTAGATGAAATATCATATAAAGATGTTTTTGTAACAAAAATTAAATCAACGGCATCCTTAGGCATGAAATGACCCATTTGCTCATTCAGTTTCTAAGAGGCCGAAGCTCGCCCGACTCCATCGCCAGGAGGCCGACACCCCCACCATCCCTAGGAGGCTGTCGCCATCGCCACGCCGCTTGACGTCCCTGCCGTACGAAGCCGACGCTCTGCCGCCAATGCCACCATCCCTAGGAGGCCGCCGCCACCACTCCTCCTGACGTCTCTGTCGTCTGAAGCCAATGTTGATGTCCCGCCGTTGTCGCCCCAACTTGAAGTCATCGCCCTGACCTAGCGCTACTAAAGTCCCCCCTGCCGAAGCCCCCTGCTGCTCGAAGCCGCCGCCCCCGCCCTCACTTGAAGTCGTCACCCCCGACGTGAAATTGTCGAAGCCCTCGTCGTCGAAGCATTTACCGCCTGAAGCCACCGACCCGCTGCCGAAGCCCCTGTCACCGAAGCCCTCGCGCGCCTCTGCCTCTCCACCCGACGTCGCTCGACTGGCCAAAAGGTGCATGCGTGAAGGAAGGGTAAAGTTGTCTTTTTAGAAGATTTTTTTATAAAAAACCTTGTAGATATATTATCAATTTAGATGTTCAACTTTGGACATATTATATAGCTTTGATGAATTTTGGACATATTATATAACGTTGATCAACTTTGGGACATATAATCAATGTTTCCTACAAAGAAAACATTTTTACGTGGCACTGTTTGGTTGTGGTTACAATTTGAACTGTGGCTTGTCATATTCTGTGGAAAAAATAGTCTGTTTAGGTTATAAGTAAATTGTGGCAAAAAATTTGTAGTTAGTGTTTGGTTCATTACCCATCTGTGGTAAAAAATTATGACAAGTGTTTGGATTACTACATTTATAAATAAATACACTTGTATATAAATTGTAACAATGCCATAATCATATACAATCCATAATCAACCATAATCTTTGAACAGTCCATAATAATCAAGCCATATAGAGAAAATGTTCGATAGTGGTTTGCTCCCTACACCTGTTAATACAGGACAATGATTTATATTATCATGAAAAACCGATATCAAGGAAGATCTTTCAATACTTATAGTTATAGACAATGGATTTGTAGAGCTCATCAACAAGCTCCTCAAACTTCCTGTATAAAAACAATTGAGTGAATATTTCTCACGTACTTGAACCTTTCTTGAGATAACACATCGAGAATCACTAGCATTTGCAACTAGTTGGGACGAGCTAGGTACCGGCGGTAAGCTAATTAACCAAATTAGGACTCTAGGGAGCTACTGCATACTAGGGGATCGAGCTAACAAGCTTCACAGAAGGCTGGTGATGATGATCTGAATCGTTGAAAGGGGCTTCTCACCGCTGGCGACATCCAATGCCTAATCCGGTCATATAGCACATGTACCATGATCTACACAGATTCTAGGTACTGTAGGTACAAGAAATCGAAGCATGGTTGTACCTTGAGCGAGATCAGAGTGAGGCAGCTAAGTTCTTTTCTTATGGATGCAAACATGCAATTTGAATTTCAGTATGCTTTTCATGGACAATATGCTCTAAAATGTTAAAAATCTTGAAAATGTAATATTCATGCCTTATGTGCTTAAATGAAAAGATCCAAGCAGGTTTGCTTTGTTGCACTTTTTTGTTCTAGACTGTATACCATAACACCTTGATATGAACTAGAACTTTGATGTGTATGCCAAGATCAACACTTTAAGCTTTTGATGGTTTTTTCTTGACCTAGGCTTAGCTTGGTCGGTCAGAATAAGATTGACAAACAAACAACCCCTGGCACTAACTCAAAATGAAAAAAGAATCAACACGCTGAAAAATATTGTATAACAAGTTTGCTGAAGCTCCATTTTTTGGACATACTTTTCTAGGTAGATATTTGCTAGCCTTTGCATTTCATGCTTTACTATGCCTAGTATGCTAGTTTAAGTGGTGATGCTTTTATTTCAAAAATTTATGTGAAATATTGCTTATAATGGGTCTTGGATATTATTGACTTGAGCTGAGTACATATTCTAAACATTCTGATTAGCATACTTTTGCACTATATGTACTAGCATTCATCATATCTTAGAAGCTTTGCATATTTTATTGATCCTTGATGCATGCATTGCCAAAGGGGGAGAAGTTTTTGCATACCTACCTCCAAATGTCTTGAAATAATTGCCAAGGAGTTTGTATGTGCGAGGGTGAAACTCCATTTTATATCAAGTGACATGATTTGGCTCTTTTCTGAGTTTTTATGGTCACTTGTGCGCTGCACTTGAAATTTTTCTTGAAATTTAATTTGGATTGTCAATGCACTCATCAAGGGAGAGATTGAGAAACCAAGTTGAGATGTGTCTTGGTTTCAGTCTGTGATGAGTGATTGACAAGTATATGTGGATGAGAGGGTCATCACCGAAGTGTTTTGGTATTTGATGTTTGCAGCAGAGTGTGTTCACCAAAGGGGCTAGTGGGGTAAACTTTGGAGGTTGTATAAAAGGGTTCGATACTTTGGCTTTGTGCACCGGAGTGTGCACCAAAGGTGGTTTGGTCGAGGTGCTCATCGAAGGGGTTCGTTGAGTACCGAAGGTTGTTTTTATACAGAGAGGTTTTGGGGTGTCGGAAAACATGTTTGCTTGTCGAAGTGTGTGCAGGTGACTCGGAGGTGACAAGACGGTCAATAGAAAGTGACTTGGGTCAACTAGGGAGCTTGATGCTGGAGGGTCATGGAGGCTAGGTGAAGTCAAGGTCAATCTGTGAGTTGGAGGTGCACCGGGACGGAGGCATCATGTCCCGAGGGGTGCTCCGGGAGAAGATACCTCGAAACAAAGTCCTTGAAGACAAGGCACTTCGGAGGTGTGGTTCGAAGAGAGACATATCGAAGGCGGTGGAATGAAGTCCTCTGGAAATAGGCTCTTCGTTGGTGTGCTTCAGGTGGAGGCATGATGAATGTGTGCTCCGGGTGGAGGCACTTTGAGGATTTTCTCCAGGAGAAGGCACTTCGAAGAAAGGTGGTGAAAATCCTCCGAAGAGAGGTACTTCGAAGGTGGGGCTTCGAAGTCAGGATGACCTAACGTACTTCGGCCATGCATGGTTTTGGTAGATGGACAGATGGTGTTCAGGCTAAGTGAAGCTGTGATACTATGGTGGTCCATTTTGGATGTGGTGGTGCGAAGGTGGCAAAGATTTTGATGGCTTCGGCTCAAAACTAACACTATCAAAGGCAAGACTTTGGTGCTACGAAGCTTCAAGGGTTCGGAGCGTGCAACCGGAGTCCATCAGATACTTCATCAAGTGTCACAATGTTCTATTGAAAAGAAGCCAAAAAAGTTGATGTATTGCGGAGTTTCGAATAATGTGTAAAGTAGGACTACCTGTAACACCCCCATGGCTGTGTGTGATAAAAAGGTTGTAAACATAGGGGTATGGTAGTCACTTCGCGTGTCAGAGTAGGGTATAAAAGAAGGGGCTGGCTGAGGTATAGGGTAACACTTTTGGCTAGAATAGAACCTTTTGTACTCATTGTATCCTAGAGCCAGCCACCACACAAATGTATTCTCACTTGTGATTCTTTTGTGTTCCTTGTTCTTGCAATGAAATGTTTATTTGATTCTGATCTTTGACTTACTTCTTTCATGAACTTGTATCCAGTAATGGGTTTCCATGTTGTTGGGGGAAAATACTTCATCCCTAGGGTCTCTACAGTTATAAGACAAAGACGATTTACTAGACCGAAGTTCAAGTATTAACTCCGGTCTAGTGCATGATCAAGCTCGAAGAATCCATGCAGGCTTCTGTTCAGAGTATGACTTCAAAGGTTAAATCTTAAGAGAGCTTATCTGCCAGCGAGGATGGAAGACTTATCTTTTTTCTAATTAGATTAGTCTTTTACAATTTTAACCCTATTAGGGGTACCGAATAGTTTCCACTATGTCAGTTGTAATTGAGGGGTAAAGAGGTCTTTTCCTTAAGATTTTTACCTATAAATACCCCCATTCTTACCCTATAATAATCATCGAATACTTAGCTATTCAATACACAACATCGAACTACTTCGAGCTATTATCCAATTCGGAGGCTTGAAATAGTCCGCTTCACAAACTTTTCATTTGTTAGTTCTTAATCTTCGAGAACTGTCAGCGTAATCTTTTACGCCAACAGTTGGCACCGTCCGTGGGGAACTTAGTCCAAAAAATTTCGTTCTCTACCAAGTTTTTAGAACCATCCATCCTAAGCGGAGTTCAGGTGGTAGTCCTACTCGGAGGTCCCCTCGGACCTCCGGAGCAAGATCTTCGAATACAGTCGAGGTCGGAGGACCTTCAGTAGTTCGTCCACCTCAGACCCCCGAAGGGAATTCTCATACGGAGCTCCTCCTCCAACTCCGTCTATGCTTCGACCAGACGAAGCTCCTCCTCCAACTCTGACTGTGCTCCGAACTGACATGTTCAGTTCCCAAGACCCGAAAGATCCTTCCGGAAGAAATGAAGATAGCCTTGGTGACATGGCGACCAAGATGGCCAGTCTCCAAGATGAAGTGACAAGGTGGAGGCAAGAGGCGGCAGATAGGCTTCGTCCTCAGGTTACCCCTGTCATCCCCGAAGTGCCTCAAGACGACGACTCCCTTCTTTATCCTGAAGCCCCAGAGAACGCTTCCTTCGATAGCGAGTCTCCGCTGCACCCCGACTTACAGAAAGTGCGCTTCGACCCTAAGTTTAAAACTTCGAAGCTCTGTAAGTACTCCGGAGAAGAGGATCCGGGGGAGTTCTCCTGTTCGTATGCTTTGGCAATTGAGGCCAGCGGAGGAGTTCGAGACACCATGGCCAAGTGTTTCCCCCTTGCTCTCGAAAGGGTTGCCTTGTGTTGGTTCTGGTCTTTGAAGCCAGGATCAATTAGAACTTGGGAACAGCTAAGGAAAAAGTTTATAAGTAACTTTCAAGGTACCTTCGTACTCCCTATGTCTACGGGAAGTCTTTTCCAGGTGAAGCAGCTACCTGGAGAAACTTTAAGACAATTTTTCAAGCGCTTCGCTCATACGAAGTCGCATATAAGGGGGATGTCTCATCGTCCGTTGTTGATGCAGCCTAAGAGGGAGTTACTCATGCGGGCCTCCTTGATAAATTTCATCGGAAATAGATATCATCCCCTGCAAGGCTTCGTAGGACCTCCGCTTGATGCCCTCAGCCAAATAGGTCTTGAGGTTGCTTTCAGAGAGGGGCTCCTGGCAAGGACGGAGGAAGTAATCTTCGATGTTATAGATGCCCCTTATGCATATAATGTTATCTTCAATAGGGGCATGTTAAATCAGTTCGGAGCCGTGGCGCACCATAATTACTTATGTATGAAGATGCTCACGCAAGCGGGAGTACTCATTGTCTTCGGCGATCAAGCCACTGCGCGAAGAGCAGAATATGGTCATGATCCCCCTCTTGACCCGAGACAAGTGAATAATGTACAAGGCAACTCGGAGGATATTTCTTGTTCAAGTGAGTCTTCGAAAAAATCCTTCCCAAGGCCAAGCCTCAAAGGAGAAATTGTAACGAAGATTATTGTAAAAGACGACAAAGACTATTCGTTTCAGTTCGGCAAAGATTTGCCTTCAGAGATCGCTACTTCGTTAGAAAAAGTAGTCGAAGAAAATTTGGATGTCTTTGCCTGGTCTGTTGAAGACATTCCGAGAGTCAGCCGAGATATCATTGAGCATAGCTTGCTTGTAAACCCGAGGGTTCAGCCTGTTCGACAGGGGCTTCGAAAGTTATCAGTAGAAAGGGCAATCCTTGCTAAGGCAGAAGTGGAGAAGTTACTGAAGGCTGGGATTATCAAAGAAGTAGCTCATACGGAGTGGTTAGCCAACCCAGTCTTCATCAGAAAGAAATCCTCTGGGAAGTGGCGCATGTGTATTGATTTTACATCTTTGAATAAAGCATGCCCACGTGACCCCTATCCCATGCCCCAAATTAATCAATTAGTTGATTCCAATGCTGGTTCGGAGTTTGTTGGCGTAAAAGATTACGCTAACAGGTTTCTGTTGAAAAGAAACTAACAAACGAAGTGTTTGCGAAGCAAACTGTTCTAAGCCTCCGAAAGGATAATAGCTTAGAATAGTTCGAAAGTGTGTATTGAATCACTTGTAATCGGTCCTTATTACAGGATGAAATGGGGGGTATTTATAGGCCTAAACATTAAGGAAAAGACCTATTTACCCCTCTATTACAACCGACATTAAGGAAACTATTCGGTTTCCTTAATAGGGCTAAAATGGTAAAAGACTAATCTAATAGGATAGAAGATAAGTCTTCCATCTTAGCTGGCAGAAAAGATCCTGAAGGGCTTTGGTTCGAAGACATACTTCGAACCAGTACCTGTCTTCGGGCTTCGAACCAGGTTCCGAGCATCTTCGAAGAAGGTCTTCGGACAATCTTCGAACTAGTTGGCTGTCTTCATGCTGCTTTGGCAATAACCCCGAAGATGAGATATTTTCCCCCAACAGTAGCCCCTCGAATACGCTTCTCCGTACGACCTGTAACGTTAGGAGAGCAGTATACGGAAAGAAAAGATAACCAATCATAGGGGTTATTGATTTTCGTTTTATCTCCGAAATGCATGAAGATATGAACTTCGAATCAGTCATAAAGTAATTACTGTTCGAACTATCTTAGAACTGACTCAGGAAGTTCGAAAGTCTTTTTAGACTTAGAAAAAATAGCCGTTAGTTTCTGTTTCTAACGGAAGTTATATGTAGCGTTATTTTCGGAGGAGAATAACAGGCGGGAATGCGAAAGGGCAGAGCCCAAACGGTAACAAACGGAAAGATTAGGCTATAAATAAAGAGCCCCAAAACTTACCCGATTACCTTTTCACTGCTTCCTCTCAGTCAAAGCTTTTTGAGCCCTTTGAGTTCTTGAACCCTAGCCTTCGAGTTCTTGAGCCCTAGTCTCCATTCCCTCAGATCAATCCGGCAATCGCGATGGTGAAGACCAAGGGATCTGCGCCTCCTTCGGCCTCGGCTCGGCAGCAGGCAGCCGCAGCAGCAGCGGCGGCGACATTGGCGGCGGCACCCTCGATGCAGGCGGCAATATCCATGGCGGCAGGGGGGAGAAATCCCCAAATCCCCGATGACCAAGGTCTGTGCCCACCATCGACTAAGTACTTGGATCAATCCTTTGAGTTAGGGCCGTCTACCTGCAAGAGAGAATCTTTGGCAATCACAGCAGGGGGTAAGATTAGCAATGGGGTTATGGTTCGGAGGCCGGGCAAAGAATCAATCCCATCACCAAGACCCGGAGAGGTTGTAGTGTTCGAAGCTTTTTTCGAAGCAGGCTTGGGCCTCCCTGCTGTGGATTTCTTGGCCGAAGTTCTTGACCTGTTTCATGTAACCCTCCCCCAGCTATCTCCGAATGCTGTAGCTAGATTAGCTATCTTTGAGTGGGCGCTGAGAGCCGAAGGCTGTGAGGGGAGGGCTGAAATCTTCGCTGCACTGCATAGAGCGACTTGTCAGCCGAAGACCTCCGTAGACTCCGGAGGTGAGAAAGTAGTGGTTGCCTTCGGAAGCATCAATTTCAGGCTTCGAGACGAATATGCTCTGTGATTCCCTGCTAAGGCCATCAATGCTAGATGGTACACTGATTGGGTACTGAGGTGGTTTTATGCCGAAGTCGGAGCTAGCAGTCCTCTGGCTGGGCCCCTCAAAGAAATCAGATTCCGGAAAGAAGCCCTAGTGCAACCTGACGAAGGTCAGCTCGAAGCCCGCCTGAACCTGCTTGAAAAAGTTAGCCGAAGGCTCAGTATGCGAGACTTGGCTGAAGAATTCATCGGTCTTCAAATTCCTCCACTGATGGCCAACTGGCCTATCATCTTCGAAGATGACTCCGAAGGCGGCCTTCGCAAAATCAATTATACTTCGAGCCCTGCAGGTAACTTCGAAACCAACATGCATTGTACATATTTACTTCGAAGAAAGACTAACTCGAATTATTTTTTAGCTTCTTCAGACCCTATTACATCAGAACAAATTGTAAGGGCTTCGGAGAAGATTCTAGGTGCTCCAACTCCGTCGGAAAAAGAATGGCGAGTCAAATTAGTCGGAAGTTGGGAGCGATTTAACAGAGTATGGGGAACGTTGGAGTTAACTCCGCCCCCTCTGATGGACTGGGTGCCTCAAGAGAAAGGACCCAAGAAGAGAATAGCCGAAGCTGGAGCCTCCAGCTCCGCGAGGACTCCGGTGAAGAAGGTGGCTCGGAAGCCGAAGAACCTCGCACCTTCGAGCTCAAGAGCTTCAATTTCTAGTTCTAAAGAAGACGAAGGTATATTTTTAATGAAATTGATTGAGGAAGATGCAGCTCAACGAAGTATTCACATTGAAGATACTGCAGGTATACCGGAGCCCCAAGCCAACATCGACGAAGTAAGAGCTCCAGATACCCATGAAGAACAAAACGAAGCCCCTATAGGTGTAGATGAGGCCGAAGTACCTGCGAACGTACCGGAGTCTGGAGATAATGCTGATCAATCAATGACTTCGGTAGTTCAAGAAGATACAACTCAGGACGGAGTTCCTGTGAACGAAGGTGTGGTCGAAGTCACTATGGCTTCGATTCCTGAAGAAGTAACGAGGACTCCCCAGGACGATGCTCCTGCAGTCCAAGATTTAACGGCTGATTCGGATGAGGACTACACTTTTGATCCTCCGATCAGTCCGGTACTCGATATTCCAGAGAATGTCGAAGGTAAATTTTGCATAATTTTTATCAATTTTTGCAAAATTATACAATGTATAATATTTCTGTTTTTGCAGAGCCTCCTGTTGTCGAAGTATCTCACGAAGATACAATTCAAAGACCTTCGACAACTTCAGAGCCACGACCGGAGGTTACTCTACCGGGGCCTGGAAGAGGAAAAAGACACATAGAGCCTCCAACTCAAGGATCGACTTCATCTGACTCAACGGATGAAAGTGAATCAACTGAGGGGGGGGGCATCTTCAGAAGTTCCAAGGGCCTCGGAAGAACTCTCCGGACCTTCGCTAAGCAGAGCTGATCAGAAGGCTTCAGTAATGCTTCCTCTCATAACTCCTTTTTTGGAGGAGAAAACCGGACTTGGGACTTTGGTTAAACCTTTGGGTGAAGCCAGTCGCAAAGTCAGGGAAACAGAACTGGTAGCCCGTTTAAGCAGAGTGAAGGGTTCGGAGCTTAACCTTGCTGTGGAAAGAGCAGCTTATCAGGTATAAAGCATCTTCGAACCAAATAGCAAATTATATATGAATAATTTCTTATTTCATTTTTTCTTTTTTCTTAGCAAGCAGTCTTAGCCCGCGCTGCGGCTTTATCGAACGAAAACGAAATTGCTCAACTTCGGGAAGAGAACGAAGCTCTTCAAAGAAATTTTAACTTCTCCGAAGGTCGAGTAGCTCAGATGGACAATGTAATATCAGCAGAGCGAAGGGCTAGGCAAAGCTTGGAGGCTGCGAAGAAAGAGCTCGAAGCAGAAAGAATTGTGCTTCGGGCAGAGATTGAAAGATTGCGGACGGAGGATGCTGCCAAAGGGTCTGAACTTGTAAGGCTACAAGAAGAAGCTGGCCAACTCCGGACTCAGAAGAATGCTTTGACTACGGAGAATGCTAGAATCTCCGGAGTTTTAGCAGAAACGACTTCGGTCAAGGATGCACTTAATGCGGAAAAGCTCAAGTCTGAGAAGGTGGCTTCGGAGGTCATCGAACAGATGCTAGGTGTCTTGGAGTACTTCGGTACTACTGGATCACTACCTTCGGATGACAATGTAACTCTGCTGCGCCGGCTAAAGAGGATCCAAGGAGCAGCGAAGCAAATGAAGACAGCAGGCATGCGTTATGGAGAACTCTCCGGACAAGTGTCTGCCCTTGGAATACTTCACTACTACGAAGATTTGGGCCGAACAATCACTCCGAGCGCAGAGGGCTCCATTATCTTCGACGACGCGAGACTTTTGACTCCTTCCGAAGGCGTAGCTACTGCTTGGCGAGCCTTCCAGACTTCGTGGAGAGCCGAAGGTCGATCTGCGATCAAGGCTTGGATTGATGAAGGCCAACGCCAAAAGCAAGTTCGGAGCCAAGCTTCGAGCAGTCAGCCTCCTCCGAACCCGCAGGTTTAGGATTATTTAGGATTTTCTTATTATGTAAAGCTGATGCTTGTAAATATTTATCAATGAAAGTCTTGTTTGTCATATTTTTAGGCTTTGCCTCTTATGGAAGATATCGAAGTGTTAGAGCTTAACAGCGAACTTCGCTCACTGTGGAACACCTTCGAACTTCTAAAGAGTTATAAGCGTCCTCGATTTCTTATTCCTCGAGATGACTCCGGCGTTATTGCGCCCGAAGTAATCAAAGACGTATTGTCTTATATCAAAGAGGAAGATAAAGAGATTGACGCAAACACCTCGTCTTCTGAAGACACTAATTGGTCCGAAGACGAAGGTGAAGCCCAAAATAAAAGATCTGAAGATCTTAGAAGCTGGGAAAGAAGCCCCGAGCGGCTTCGAACTTGGGCCGAGCTTCAACAAGAGCAAAAGGATTTTAGAGCTTCGAAGGGGAGGAAGAGAGTTAAACGTAAAGTTCTTAGAACTTCCGATGTTGGAACTAGTCGTTCCACCCCTAGCTCTCGGGACCGAAGAGGTCTCCGATTCCTTCTTGGTATAGATACCAATTTTTCATAATGTAATCTGTAAACACATTTGTTTCAATAATGAATGCCGATTTAAAATTGTCTCCATATTTACTAGCCCCTCTTTGGGTATAAGCAACTTCGAACTGTATTCAAAGATGGTTATGCGCAAAGAAAAAACTTCGGAGTACAATTTTTTTTGGGGGTTCGGAGCCCCTCTGTCATTTTAAAGATCTTTTAAAATCTTATGAAATGTCTTCGACTATTTGTAGTCAGAAGAATGGTAACTTGGTACCTTTGTTTGCTTTACGAAAGAAATCAATTGAGATAACTTCCAGGACACTTTAGTGTCTTAAGAAATTTGTCACTTTGGACTTATATGAACAGACATTCGAAGCTCATGGCTTAAATGTTGTTTTGCTTTAGCCACCTTCGGCTATTTTTGCAGAAGTCTACCAGCCGGAGCTTGGACTTCGCAGAATTTGGCCACCTTGGGCTCTTTTTTGCAGAAGTCTACCAGCCGGAGCTTGGACTTCGCAGAAATTGTAGCCACCTTCGGCTATTTTTGCAGAAGTCTACCAGCCGGAGCTTGGACTTCGCAGAATTTGGCCACCTTGGGCTCTTTTTTGCAGAAGTCTACCAGCCGGAGCTTGGACTTCGCAGAATTTGGCCACCTTCGGCTCTTTTTACGGATGTCTGACAAGCTGCAGCTTGGACTCCGCAGATTTTGGCCACCTTCGGCTCTTTTTATGGAAGTCTACCAGCCGAAGCTTGGACTCCGTAGAATGTGGTATTGGCTCTTTTACGGATGCCTACAAGGTATCAGCTTGGGCTCCGGATGGATTTCAGCCACCACACCGGAGGCTTCGACTTTATGGGTACGAAGTCCGGAAATACAGCCCAGCTTGATGACACTTCCCTCTCGATCGACTTCCGTCCCAGCGCGTCCGCTCGGGAAACTAGGAGTGTCAAGGGGAAGGCAAACCACAGGGTGTATGTTTTATTAATTTAGAGGTGATTACAAGCGGATTACAAGGAGCCCTTATGCGAAGTATCGCTTTAGGTGCTCCGCATGCCAAGTATGTGCTAACTCTTCACCTTCTAAATTAGCTAATTTGAATGAACCAGGGCGCCCTGAGCGGACAATTAGATATGGACCTTCCCATTTATTGCCTAACTTCCCTGGTGCTATAATGCTTCGTAGAACAAGATGACCCGGCCTTAACTCGCTGAGCTTAACCTTCGGGTCATACCAAGTCTTCGTCTGCTGATGATACTTTGATAAATTAGCTACAGCTCGAAGTCTTGTTTCTTCTGACAAATCTAATGAAGCTTGTCTTTCTTCTTCGATATCTGGTTCGGTGCTGCGAAATGATCCCCCTTTGAGCTCCGTTGGAGTCATTGCTTCATCTCCGAATAGTAGTCTGAACGGAGTAAAACCTGTGGACCTTGTTTGCGTAGTCCGAATGGACCATAGAATCTTCGGAAGCTCTTCGGTCCACAGTCCTTTTGATAATCCTACTATTCTTCGATTTAGCCCTGATAAAATATTTCCATTGGCTCGCTCAACGGCTCCATTCGACTGAGGATGTCTCACTGCAGCAAAACATAGTTGAATGCCTAGGTCTTCGCAAAACTTCTTGAAGGGTTCTGCGTCGAACTGTGTTCCATTATCAACTGTGAGATATCTAGGCACTCCGAACCGGCAAATAATGTTCTTCCAGAAGAATTTCTGTACATTATTCGAAGTGATAGCTGTTAAGGGTTCTGCTTCCACCCACTTAGAAAAATATTCAATAGCTACCACTGCGAACTTCAGATTTCCCTTTGCTAACGGAAAGGGACCAATTAGATCCATACCCCATCTCGCCATAGGCCATACCGGAGCAATGACTTGAAGAGCTGTTGGTGGGCGATGACTCCGTCGACCCATCCACTGGCATCCTTGACAAGTGCGGACCAAGCTCTCCGCATCAGCTGTTATTGTGGGCCAATAAAGCCCCTGGCGAAGTGTTTTTCCTGCCAGAGCTCTAGGGGCTAAATGACTTCCACAAAGGCCTTCGTGAATTTCTCGAAGAATTTCTTGGCCTTCGGCTTGAGATATACATCGGAGTAGAGGGGAACATACTCCGGCCTTGTATAATATACCGTTGATTAACTGATAATTTCTTGCTCTGAGTTTTAATCTTGACAATTGGGGCTCTTCGGGCAAATTTGTTCCTCCTTGCAAGAGTTCTATGATCGAATCTTTCCAATCTGCACTAGGAATGCAGAGAATCTCTGCAGAAGCAACTTGTGGCACCGAAGGTATATTGAGCTCCTCATAGAAAGCTTCGTCAGGCACATCCACAGCTCCGGCAGCAGCCTTCGCTAAAATGTCCGCTTGCACATTTTCAGCTCTTGGTATACTCCGAATGGAAATACCCTTGAAATGTGCTTCGATCTTGCGGATTTCTTCCAAGTATTTTGCAAGCTGTGGATGTCGGACTTGGAAACTTTTGTCCACGTGCCCTGCTACTATCTGAGAATCTGTTTTTATAATTATCCTTGTAGCCCCTAGAGCACGTGCTTTCCGGAGTCCCAATAAAATTCCTTCGTACTCCGCTATATTATTGGTAGACTTAAAGTTGAGTCTTGCGGAGTACATTGCTCTTTGTCCTGACGGTGAAATTAATACTGCCCCAATGCCTGCTCCGGATGCTTGGAAAGCCCCATCGGAGTAAATAATCCAAACTCCGTCATCTGATTTCTCTGGAGTCAACTTCGCAGGTGGAGTCCACTCTGCTACGAAGTCTGCTAGGACTTGAGACTTGATAGCTGTCCTTGCCAGGAAAGATATGCCGAAGGGTGCTAGCTCTACTGCCCACTTTCCAATCCTTCCAGTGGAATCTTTGCTTCGGAGCATATCTCCTAAAGGATACGAAGTTGGTACAATTACATTATGAGCCAAAAAATAATGTCTTAGCTTTCTCGAAGCCATTATCAGAGCATAAACGAACTTTTCGAGTTCGGAGTATCTTGTCTTCGCTCCTGACAATGCTTCAGATACAAAATAGACAGGATTTTGGACCAACTTCCCATTGATATCTGCTTCTCTGACAAGGACTGCGCTGACAGCTGAACCTGTAGCTGCAAGATACAGGAGTAGGGTTTCGTCCGCAATAGGCACCGTGAGTGTAGCAAGATTGCTGAGATAATCTTTAATATCTTCGAAGCTTTTCTGACACTCCGGTGTCCATGCAAAATCTTCGGACCCTTTCAAAGCTTTAAATATTGGCAAGCTCCTCTCCACAGACCTTGATAAAAACCTGCTAAGTGCGGCCAGACGTCCAGTCAGCTTTTGCACTTGCTTTAAATTCTCCGGAGGAGCCATCTTCTGCAGCGCAGTTATTTGAGTAGGGCTAGCTTCAATTCCCCTGCTTGAAACTAAGTACCCTAACAACTTTCCAGCCTTAGCTCCGAATACACATTTTTCGGGGTTAAGACGGATTCCACATGCCCGAAGGCTATTGAGTGTTTCTGCTAAGTCTAGGCTATGTTGGTGCTTTAAAGCACTCTTTATTACAATATCATCCATATAGGCCTCTACATTACGGCCTAGTTGATGACCTAGAGCCTTAGCAACTAATCTTGAAAAAGTAGCCCCGGCATTTCTTAGGCCGAAGGGCATTCTTACATAGCAGAAGACTCCCGAAGGAGTTACAAAGCTCGTCTTGATTTCATCTTCGCGCTTCAACCATATTTGATGATAACCAGAATACGCGTCGAGGAAGCTTAGTAACTCCGAACCTGCAGTGGAGTCAACTAGTTGATCAATTCGGGGCATGGGGTAGGGGTCACGTGGGCACGCTTTATTCAAAGATGTGAAATCAATGCACATGCGCCACTTTCCGGAGGACTTCTTCCTGACGAAGACTGGGTTGGCTAACCATTCTGTATGGGCCACTTCTCTGATAATCCCAGCCTTCAACAGTTTTTCAACTTCGTCCTTAGCTAGAGCAGCTCTCTCTGTGGACATCTTCCGGAGCCCTTGCCGAACAGGCCGGGCCTTCGGGTTTACAAGCAAACTGTGCTCAATAATATCCCGATCGACTCCGGTGATATCTTCGTCAGACCAGGCGAAGACATCCAAATTTTCTTCTACGACCTTTTCCAAGGAAGTTGCAACTTCGGGAGGTAAATCTTTACCAAATTGAAAAGTGTATTCTTTACCATCTTTGACAATGATCTTCGTTGCAATCTCTCCTTCAGGACTTGGTCTTGGAAATGACTTCTTCGAAGCTTCGGAAGAGGCTGAAAAAAATTCTTCATCATTTTGAACACTGTTTACTTGCCTCGGATCAAGAGGAGGACCGTGACCATATTCTGCCCTCCGAGCTATGGCTTGATCTCCGAAGATTGTCAGAACTCCTGATTGTGTGGGCATCTTCATGCACAAGTAGTTGTGATGCGCCACTGCTCCGAACTGATTCAACATGCCTCGTCCGAAGATGACATTATAAGCATACGGGGCATCTACCACATCAAAGATAACTTCTTCAGTTCGGGCTAGTAAACCTTCTCCGAAGGTTACTTCCAGGCCTATCTGGCCAAGTGCATCTAGCGGAGGTCCTGCGAAGCCTTGCAGAGGACGAGCCGCTGGGAGGAGATGCTTCCGGGAAATGCATAACTGATCGAAGGCTTGTACAAATATGATATTTGCCGAGCTACCTCCGTCAATTAGCACCCTTCGGACTTCTGTCCCTGCAATATCAGCAGTAATAACCAATGGATCTGCATGCGGGAACTTGATACCAGCTGCATCCTCCGCAGAGAAAGATATTGGAACATGAGACCACTCCGGCATTGCAGCTGCAGATGACGAAGTCCCAATGTGGCCTACTTCTCGAACGTACTCTCTTCGCTGTCTCTTGGACATGCTTCCGAGGGTACCTCCTCCGGAGATAGGGAGAACTACTCTCTTCCCTCTATCTTGCCCTTCGTCTTGCTTCGGAGGTGGCATAACATTGGCCACCGGAGGATGCCTTGCAGCATCAAAATTTTCTATCCGTGCCACAGCCTGGACCGGCTCCGGGCGCACTGCTGCTGCTGGACTTCGGTCGGTACTACCTCGACCCGAAGTTCTCTCCAAATATTCTCCCCGAAGGGTAAGAATAGCCTTGCAGGTGTCGGTTGCATGGCTTCGATTCTCTCCATGAATACAGCAAAAAAGGGTCTGGCCCTTGCCAGCCGTTTTCCCTGGCGGCCTCCAACCGTTGGACTTGTTCCCCGCAGACTGTGGAGCTCTTGGTGCAAACTTCTGCGGGGGTGCAATGTTTAAGACTTCAGAGCGAGGGTGCTTTTGCCCTCTTCTTCTATCATGTTGCACTTCGGAGACTGGTTCTTGCGGCTGAGCCGAAGTCTTCA
Source organism: Zizania palustris (assembly GCA_019279435.1). NCBI lineage: Eukaryota > Viridiplantae > Streptophyta > Magnoliopsida > Poales > Poaceae > Zizania > Zizania palustris. The sequence goes on from JAAALK010000081.1 coordinate 55,259,253, forward strand.
CCTCTGCTTTAACTTCTGTCAATACTGTCGAAGTAGCAGTAGTCCTCCGAAGCCAACCTTCTTCTGACTTCGAGTACTCCTCGAAGTACGACATCAGCTGTGATACTGTGGTGATGCTCTTCCGATGTAGTTTATCCAGAAGGCCTTTATGACTGACGCCTTCTCGAGCCGCATCAACCACCGAGGATGTGGACAGCCCCCGAATTTGCGACTTCGTGTGAGCGAAGCGCTTGAAGTACTGCCTCAATGTTTCTCCGGGGAGCTGTTTCACTTGGAAAAGGCTTCCTGTCGACATGGGGGGCACGAAGGTGCCCTGAAAGTTACTTATAAACTTCCTCTTCAACTGTGACCACGAAGCGATTGATCCTGGCTTTAAAGACCAGAACCATCTCAACGCCACTCCTTGAAGGGCTAACGGGAAGCACTTCGCCATAGTTTCTCTGTCTCCGCCACTAGCCTCAATCGCTAGGGCATAAGAACGTGCAAACTCACTAGGATCTTCGTCTCCGAACATACTTGCAAAGCTTCGAAGCTTTGAACTTCGGATCGAAGCGAACCTTCTGAAGCTCAGGATGCAACGGAGATTCATTGTCATAAGAGGCATTCTCCGGGGCTTCGGGATAATCAAGATCGTCGTCTTCGGGCACTTCGGGGATAGCTGGGGTGGCTTGAGAGCGAAGCCTGTTCGCAGCCTCTTGTCGCCACCTCGCTACCTCAGCTTGAAGATTGGCCATTTGAGTGGCCATGTCTCCAAGGCTATCTTCATCTCCTCCGGAAGGACCTTCCGGGTCTTGAGAACTGGTATGATCAGTTCGAATCGGAATGGAGGGTGGCGGAGTGGCTCCGGGCGGTCGGAGTATGGAAGGGGTTGGCGGAGAGGTTTCGTATCCTCGAGGGATAGAAGCCCCTTGCGGAGTTTGAGGTGGAGGGATAGTCGAAGACCCTCCGACTTCGACTGTGTCGAAGGGTATCTCTCCGGAGATCCGAGAGGACCTCCGAGTGGGATTGCGAGGTGCGCTCCGTTTAGGAGGCATGATGTAAGAAATTGGTAGAGAACGAAGTTTTTTGAACTAGGTTCCCCACGGACGGCGCCAACTGTTGGCGTAAAAGATTACGCTAACAGGTTTCTGTTGAAAAGAAACTAACAAACGAAGTGTTTGCGAAGCAAACTGTTCTAAGCCTCCGAAAGGATAATAGCTTAGAATAGTTCGAAAGTGTGTATTGAATCACTTGTAATCGGTCCTTATTACAGGATGAAATGGGGGGTATTTATAGGCCTAAACATTAAGGAAAAGACCTATTTACCCCTCTATTACAACCGACATTAAGGAAACTATTCGGTTTCCTTAATAGGGCTAAAATGGTAAAAGACTAATCTAATAGGATAGAAGATAAGTCTTCCATCTTAGCTGGCAGAAAAGATCCTGAAGGGCTTTGGTTCGAAGACATACTTCGAACCAGTACCTGTCTTCGGGCTTCGAACCAGGTTCCGAGCATCTTCGAAGAAGGTCTTCGGACAATCTTCGAACTAGTTGGCTGTCTTCATGCTGCTTTGGCAATAACCCCGAAGATGAGATATTTTCCCCCAACAGAGTTATTAAGCTTCCTCGACACGTATTCTAGCTATCATCAAATCTGGTTAAAGCGCGAAGATGAAATCAAAACAAGCTTTGTAACTCCTTCGGGAGTCTTCTGCTATGTAAGAAGGCCTTTTGGTTAAGAAATGTCGGGGCAATTTTTTCGAGGTTAATTGCTAAGGCTCTAGGTCATCAAATAGGCTGCAATGTAGAAGCCTATATGGATGATATTGTAATAAATAGTGATTTAAAGCACCAGCATAGCCTAGACTTAGCAGAAACATTTGAGAGGCTCCGGGCATGTGGAATCCGTCTCAACCCCAAAAAATGTATCTTCGGAGCTCAGGCTGGGAAATTGCTAGGGTATCTAGTTTCAAGTAGAGGAATTGAAGCTATCCCTACTCAAATAACTGCATTGCAAATGATGGCTCCACGGGAGAATCTAAAGCAGGTATAGAAGCTGACTGGTCGCCTTGCAGCACTTGGCAGATTTCTAGCAAGGTCCGCAGAACGACGCCTCCCCATATTCAAAGCATTAAAAGCATCCGAAGATTTTGCATGGACATCAGAGTGTCAAAAGAGTTTTGACGATATTAAAAATTATCTCAGTAACCTCGCAACACTCATTGTGCCCGTTGCAGACGAAACCCTGCTCCTTTACCTTGCAGCTACTGGCTCCGCTGTTAGTGCAGTCCTTGTCAGAGAAGTTGATTTCAATGGGAAGTTGGTGCAGAATCCAGTTTATTTTGTATCCGAATCCTTATCTGGAGCAAAAACAAGATATTCTGAGCTTGAGAAGTTCACTTATGCTCTGATAATGGCTTTGAGGAAATTACGAAATTATTTTCTAGCACATAATGTAATTGTACCAACTTCGTATCCTTTGGGAGATATGCTCCGAAGCAAAGATTCTATAGGAAGAATTGGAAAATGGGTCGTCGAGCTAGCACTCTTCGGCATCTCCTTCGTAGCAAGGACAACAATCAAGTCGCAAGTGGTGGCAGATTTTGTGGCAGAATGGACTCCATCTGCAATATGGGCTCCGGAGAAATCAAATGAAGGAATTTGGACCATATACTCCGACGGAGCTTTTCAAGCGTCTAGAGCAGGCATTGGAGTAGTAATAATTTCGCCTTCAGGGCAAAGAGCGATGTACTCCGCAAGTCTCAACTTTAAGTCCACCAATAATTTAGCGGAGTATGAAGGAATTTTGTTAGGACTTCGAAAAGCGCATGCTTTGGGTGCTACAAGAGTTGTTATTAAAACAGATTCTCAAATTGTAGCAGGGCACATTGATAAAAGTTTTCAAGTCCGTCATCCGCAACTTGCAAAATATTTGGAAGAGATCCGTAAGATTGAAGCAGCATTCAAAGGGATTTCCATCTGAAGTATACCAAGAGCTAAAAATGTGCAAGTTGATACTTTAGCGAAAGCTGCAGCCAGAGCTGTGGATATTCTAGCAGGAGCCTTTTATGAAGAACTTACTTCGCGCGTAACCACCTTTGACCAAATTTCGAAGTTGCTTTCACCCAAAGAGGGGCTAGCAAGTAGGGATAAAATTTTGAAACTTTAATCTTTATCATTCAAACAGATTACATTACATCATGAAAAGTCTGTATCTATACCGAGAAGGAAACGAAGACCTCTTCGATTCCTAGAGCTACCGCTAAAACTAGAACAACTCGTTTCGGAGCCAGGAGTTTTAATAACTTTACGTTTAACCCTTTTCCCTCCTTTCGAAGCTCAAAAATCCTTCTGTTCCTGCTGAAGTTCAGCCCAGGTTCGAAGTCGCTCGGGGGTTCTTTCCCAGCTTCGAAGTTGTTCAGAACTCTTCTTTATTTGTTCTTCAGTACTATTTTCTTCTTCGGACCATTTAATGTCTTCAGAAGATGAAGGTTCTAAGTTAACTTCTTTTTCCTCTTCTTTAATATAAGATAATATATCTTTGCATATTTCGGGCACAATTACACCAGAGTTTTCTCGAGGGATTGAAAATCAAGGGCGTTTGTGAGGTCTTAGAGTTTCAAAGGTAGCCCATAGCAGGCGAAGTTCTTCGTTAACCTCTAGCACTTCGAGATCATCCAAAAAAAGGTCGGATAGCCTAAAAACATTTCCAAATAAGTCTTTTCATTCATAAAGGATAAACACATAAATTTTTACATATTCAGAGCCCTAAGGAGAACTAGACCTTCGGGTCCGGAGAGGGCTGACTGCTCGAAGTCTGCGACCACACTTGCTTTTGGCGAAGTCCTTCATCAATCCAAGCTTTGATCGCTGATCGACTTTCGGCTCTCCAGGATGCTTGGAAGGCTTCCCAAGCTGCAGCTACGTCGGTGGAAGGGGTTAAGAGCCAGTCGTCGTCGAAGATAATAGGAGTCGCCTCTGAGTCTGGTGCTACCGATAGCCCTAAATCCTCGTAGTAGCAAAGCACTCCAAGAGCAGCTACTTGGCCAGATATTTCTCCATACCGAATACCCGCCGTCTTCATAGTCTTCGCTGCTACTTGGATCATTTTCAGTCTTCGCAGCAGAGGGACGTTGTCAGATGAAGGTAAAGTCCAAGAGGTGCTGAAGTACTCCAAGACGCCCCGAAGATTGTCCATGGTCTCTAAGGCTACCTTCTCACACTTCACCTTGTCTTCGGACAAAATATTCCTTGACGAAGATAGCTTGTCTATCAAAGAAGATAGCCTAGCTGCCTCCGTAACCAAGGAGTTCTTCTGTCCTAGTAAATTATTGGCCTTCTCTATTAACTTTGTTTGCTCTTCTTGGAGCTTGACCATCTCGGTCCTTGCGGTCGCCTACTCCATTTGCAGTTTTTCCACCTCGGCCCAAAGCATGATCTGTTCAGCTTCAAGCTTCTGATTGGCAGCCTCCAAACCAAGTCTGGCTTTCCTTTCTGCGGCTACCATTTCATCCAAGCCGGAGGTCCGAATCTCGGAGCTGACAAGACTCCCCTGAAGGGCCGTTATCTTCTCCTTGAGACGATTACACTCTTGCTCGTTAGATACAGCCGCAGCTCAGGCCAAGACTATTTGCTGCGAAGGAAGAAAAAAACAATGTGAGTAAACTATTTACATGTTAAAACTAACTCTGTTTTTGCAGATACTTCATATGTGGTAGGCTGCCCACTCCAAAGCCACATCTAACTCTGACCCCTCAGCTTCCCCAAGGATAGCCACCAAGTCGGTCTCCCCAACTTCGTGATTAGCTTGAGCAAGAGGCTCTAGCAGAGTCCGAAGCCCAGTCCTTCGCTCCAGAAAAGGAGATAGAAGGGGGAGCCTTGACAAGGCGGTTTGATCATCTTCATTTGGAGAAGGGCCAGAGCGCAGTGCCGCATCCCTGGAGACCTCTGTGGATTGGCCCCCTTCTGTGGACTGGCCTCCGTCTGTAGATTTTGATAGGGTTAATCCAGAATTCGGAGCAGGCAAAGGATCCACTTTTCCTTTACCTTCTCAAGGCCCCATTTTCATAGACTCCTCCGGAATTGACTTCGGAGATGTCGAAGTTTCAAGCGCAGTCTTCGCGGCACGGGTCATCTCCATTGGGGTTGATCCTGTAAAATCAAAGGTTTTATATATTGCATAAACTTTGCAGGACACGAAAAGAAAGGAAAAGTACTCAACTAAGGCTTACCTTCGACATTCTATCACCGGATGAGTATGGGACTGCTCGGAGGCTCAAATGCCTCTTCGAAGTCTTCCTTAGATTCGGAGTTGGGGACCGAAGGATTAGCTGCTGAAATCTCTCCAATAACAGCAGTTATCACTTCGTCCGGAGCCGAAGTTTGATCATTTGTCGCCTCGACTCCGCCTTCTTCCGCAGCGAGGACCTCTTGGCCAGATGGGACCTTCGAAGTCTCTACTTGCTCAAGATCACCTTTCGCAGCAGGCACGACCGCTGTGTCGCCCTCGGTGGGAACTTTGACTTCCGCGTGCGCCCCTTCATCCTCGGTAATAAGAGTTTCGAACTCCTTTTGTATTTCTATATGTCTTTCATCTTCAGATGACTCCGAAGATGAAGTAGAGGACTTGGAAGGGGCTACGTACTTTGACTTTCGAGCCAACTTCTTCACAGGTGTTTTAGCCGGCGCTGAAGACCCAACTTCAGCTTTCCTCTTCTTAGGACCAGTCTCGGAGGTGCTCCAGTCCAGAAGAGAAGGAGTGTCAACTCTGAGTACACTCCATACTCAGTTGAACTGCTCCCAATGGCCCACCAGCTTCACTCTCCATTCCTTCTCAACGAGAGTAGGGGCTCTGAGGATCTTCTTCGAAGCCCGTACAACTTTCTCCGAAGTCAGGGTAGCTCGCGGAGCTGAAAGAGAAGAATCATTTCAGTCATATCATTTTTTATGGAATTAGTGCATATAAAACATTTTGCAAGTTCCGAAGTTACATGCAATGCTCGAAGATATTTCTCGGAGTCCACCCTCCAGATTCTCTTCGAAGTTAATAGGCCAATCGGCCATCAGAGGCGGAATCCAGAGCCCGATGAACTCCTCCGCTAAGTCCTGCATGCTCATGCAGTGACTTATTGTTTGTAGAAGATTGGGGCGAGCTTCGAGCTGGCCCAGATCCGGATGAATTTCAGCTTCCCTCCGGAAATATATGTCTTTCAAAGGCCCGGCCAAAGTGCTGTCTACTCCCACTTCAGCGTAGAACCAGCGAAGAATCCAATCTGTATACCATCTGGCGTCGATTTACTTCGCCGGGAATGGAGCCTGGAACTCATCCCGGAGCCAGAAGTTGATACTGCCACATGCACTACTATTTTTCTCCTCTAGAGCCCAGATAAGTCTTTGGCTGGCAGGAAGCCTTGTGGAGCACTGCGAAGATCTCCGCTCTCCCTTCGCAACCTTTGGCTCGCATTGCCCACTCGAAGATCGCAAGACACACTATGGCGTTAGGGGACAGTTGAGGAAGGGTGACATGGCGAAAAATAGATTAGATCTATTTTTTGTTCATCAGAATTTGGAAGTTCCGATACTGATCGAAAGTTTTCGTTGGATCGGAAGTTTCGATACTAATCGAAAGTTCCGATGCCAAATATAATTCGATATAGACAACAATTTTGCTATCGGAAGTTCTGACAGATCGGATGTTTTGATGTCGGTTTTAAATCAATATAGAGAGCAATTTTGCCACTGAAAGTTCTAATTTAGAATTGGAAGTTCTGATCCAGTTCAGTCACTTGTAGATTCTTCGCCTAATTTTGTTTTGTATAGAATATTGTGACTGGTATGGCCTTGTTGTGATGTATGCGATGCATTGAATGTAAATTAATTATGGCCTGTGTGTCATGATTATTTACAAACCATTGTTGGTGTACATTCATATGACTTGCATGTCGATTTGTGATGCTTCGGCTCTTGTAACTAGTATAGGTGCTATTTTAATAGGCTAGTACAGGTTTATGGAGGCCAGATGCACACACTCAATGACGGGAGCCATGGAGATGGAGATCACTATGTGAAGGGCCATACTATGTCACAGTTAATGTGTTGTCTGTGGTGCTTACTTATGTTCCAATCATACTATTCTTGCATATTTCATGCGTGCTAGGGAACGCCACCTTGCTAGAGTAGTTTTCCCTCAAAAATGAAGTATTGATACTCTTTCCAATAGCTGCACCTAGTAAGGATCTCAATCATCGATAGTGGGTCTGTCAAAGCAGGGTGCTATCTTTTATCTTGACTAGTTAGGGTGGAAGTCGGACTTCTACACGCATAGTATTTATTTGCTTAACGAGGCTATCAAAATGGTTTTGGGCCTTGGGGCATGGAGTTGGCCATCGTGCATTGGATGTCACTCCAATGAACAAGAGTCACATATGATGTGATTAACAAAGTGTTGCTTACCTATGTCAGTTATCTTCTAGTAGTGATGCCAAAGCTCACTAGGACTTAGTTGATTATGGATCTTGTCAAACTATTAGTCATTAGAGGGAAAGTGACTAGTTTTAATAGTGATACATATTTTATTGGATAGAAGATAAACATAACATAGTGATGAACCTTGCATTTAATTTTGTAGATCATGGCACCGTCTACTGTTAAGAGCACTTCAGTTTTTAATGTGCGATCTATTCTTGAACGAGAGAAAATATTTGGAACAAATCTTATGGATTGGTACAGAAACTTGAGAATTGTTCTCAATCAAGAGAAAAAGGATTATGTTCTAGAGGAACCCCATCTAGATGAACTAGGGGAAGATTCCTCTACAGCATATAAGCGTGCTTATGAGAAGAATGCTAGTGATTATGTGGATGTCAGATGTCTGATGCTTGCCTACATGTCCACTGAGTTTTAGAAACAATATGCGGAAAGAGATGCTTATGATATGATTGTAGGACTTAAGGGCATGTTTTAGAACTAGGCACATACTGAGATGTACTATGTATCTAAGTCCTTGTTTAGGAGCAGGTTGGCAGAAGGGAGCCTATTGAGTCCTTATGTGATCAGGATGATTGGTTACATTGAGACCTTTGAGAGACTAGGTTCTCGACTGGATCCATACTTATCTATACACGTAATTCTCTAGTCCCTCCCCTTGAGCTTTGAGCCATTTATCATGAATTTTCATATGAAAGGACTAGATAAAATACTGGCCGAGATGTATGGGATGCTTAAAACTGCTAAGAGTATCAAGGAAGCTCCCAATCATGTGATGATGGTTCAGAAGGAGAGCAAAAAGAGAAAGAGGAATGATAAGGCTAAGACTTCAGATACGATCTCTAGTGCGAAGCCTAAACTAACTAGAAAGTCTAAGTTGGGTCCTGGTAACTCTGATGTTTGCCACCATTGCCACAAGCATGAGCATTGGAAGTGCAACTGCAAGGTGTATCTGGAAGAACAGAAAAACAAGAAGGGAAGTGTGACTTCCGCTTTAGGTACAAATGTTATAGAAATTAATATTGCTACTCGTCCAAATTATTCATGGGTATTTAATACCGGTTCGATGATTCATACTTATAAATCATTGTAGGGGCTGAGTAGGTCAAGAAAGCGTGCTAGTGGTGAACTAGATGTCCGCGTTAGAAATGATGCAAAAGTTGTAGCATTGGCCGTCGGCCTTTATTCACTGTTGCTACCTTTAGGATTAGTTTTGGAGTTGAATAATTGTTATTTCATTTCCGCATTAGGCAGAAATGTTATCTCTTCTTCATGTTTAGAATAAGACGGTTTTGAATTCGTAATAAAGAACAAGTGTTGTTCACTATTTTCGAATGGTATGTTTTATGGTGTTTGTCCATTGGTGAATGGATTATATATTCTGAGTCTTGAAGATGCATACATTTATAACATTAGTACAAAGAAACAACGACTCCATGATTTAAATCCTACCTATGTATGGCATTGTCGTTTGGGTTACATAAACGAGAAGCGCATGCAAAAGTTCCATATAGATAGACTTCTGGAGTCATATGATTTTGAATCATATAACACATGTGAGTCTTGCTTACTTGACAAAGTGAAAAAGCGAATGAGCTATTGGCCATAGTACATACTGATGTATGTGGACCGATGAGCCATATCGCTAGAGTTGGTTTTTAGTACTTTATCATTATTACCGATGACTTTAGTAGATATGGTTATGTCTACTTAATGAGGCATAAGTGGGAGTCCTTTGAAAAGTTCAAGGAGTTCCAAAATGGAGTACAAAATCATACGGGCAAGATAGTTAAATTTCTATGATTTAATCGTGGAGGTGAATATTTGAGTAATGAGTTTAGTGATTATCTGAAGCGGTGTAGAATTGTTCCACAGCTAACTCCACCCGGCACGTCCCAGTGGAATAGGGTGTCCAAGCGAAGAAACCACACTTTGTTGGACATGGTTTGATCTATGATGAGTCATGCCGATCTTCCATTATCCTTTTGGGGACTCCCTCTAGAAACTACTGCTTTCACGATAAATAGAGTTCCATCTAAATCAGTAGAGAATACACCATATGAGATGTGGTCTGGGAGGCATCCCAGTTTGTCTTTTTTAAATATTTGGGGTTGTGAGGCATATGTCAAATGTTTGACGTCTGACAAGCTCACTCCTAAATCTGACAAGTTCTTCTTTGTGGGATATCCTAGGGAAACCAAAGGAAAATATTTCTATAATAGAGAAGATGGTAAAGTGTTTGTCACTTGGAATGATATGTTCCTTGAGAAATAGTTTCTCTCAAAAGGGGTTAGTGGGATAATAGTGCATATCGAAGAAGTTCGAGAGCCACTGGAAAGTGTTCTAGATCCCACTTAACCACAATAGGACATGTAAGGCGTTGCAGAACCTGTTGTTGAGACATCAGCCCCACGAAGGTCTGAAAGGGTGAGTCCCGCGTCGGAGCGGTTCATTTTTTTGACCACCGGGCAGCGCAACGTGTTGTTGTTGGACAACGATGAGCCCAAGACCTATGCGGAAGCAGTGATGAAGCCAGACTTTGAGAAATGGCGTGGAGCCATTAGATCTGAGTTAGAGTTCATGCGAGAAAATCAAGTTTGGTACTTGATTGATCCACCCGATGGTGTAAAAACTATTGAGTGTAAATGGATCTTTAAGAAAAAGATAAATGTTGATGGAAATGTTCACATCTATAAAGCACGATTGATGGCGAAATGTTTCAGACAGATTCAAGGTGTTGATTATGATTAAACATTTTCACCCGTCACAATGCTTAAGTTATGATGAAACATTTTCGCCCGTCACAATGTGAGGAGCCATGGTGAAGACTTTGGGCCTCATGGCTTCCAGATGATGAGTGATTGTCAACGGAGGAGAAGATAAGGAAGCCCTTCGAGGGGATGCACTTCGAAGGGGCGCTCTAAAGAGAGGCACTTCAGAGGAAGAGGAGACATGTCGTATCTTGGACATGTGACTCAAGTACACAGACATGCGACTACCAGACTAAGGGATTCATGGGGTCATGCTGGTCCAATCCGGGTACATAGGTCGAGAATGGTAGGGAACTTGCCATGGCGTTGGCCGGTGTGACTCAGGTAGACGGACTGGCGATTGCTGGGCTGAGAGAACTGCGGGATTATAGTGGTCCAATTCGGGTACACGGTGCAAGGGCAGCAAGCTCTTTGGCGGTTTTGGCGTAAAACTGCCAACCACATCAACCGTAGACATGAAGACCGATGTACCTGATGTGAAGTCATGGAATCCATGCAAGCGCAACATCGAGAAAATAAATATTTTAGGCAATTTTACCTTTTTACCCTCTGGCCTTAAATTTGTAAAAAATACCCTTAAGGGCATTTATGTCTTTTCCTATTTTTAGTGGGCTATATAAAGCCTTCATGTCCTTAGGGTTAGGGATAACACTTTGGGAAATTAAAACTTTAATTCTGAAATATTTTTTTCTCTCCCCGTGTTCCGATGGCTGGTCCTTTCTCCGCCACTGCTCCATACATCACTATGAAGCAACCTGTTCCTCTGTAGTTTTTGTCGTCCTAATTTATACGTGCAACAACTGCAGTCTTCACTCGGGTCCTGATCTATACCCTACAACCTTTCTTTTCACTAAACCATGTCATCGATTTGTCGACAGCAAATCTATTGGTGAAAGCACCCTTCAACGTCTAATAAAATGTCAGCAAAGGCTTTTAGCAATAGAAAATGTGTCTGGGGACAAAGCCTGTGGTTAAAGACCTATACCGACAGACTATGCATTTGCCAATAGATGATCTGTCTAGAAATAGTTGAGTTTTAACGATAGATAATATTTACCGACAGACATTTTGCTGCTTGCAAAAATGACATATAACGATAGATTGTGACGTCATGATGAAGAAATTTATTTAAAATTGAAAATCAGATACTAAATCAACATTAGTCGATTCACCACATGTAGTCCATACAATATATTCATGCAAATCATAGATATTCACAATATCCAAAATCCCATGGTATATCAACTTCATTTCATCATTAATGTTGTCCAACAGATTAGTATATTACATCAACATTAGTCCTACGTTGTCCAAAAGATCAACTTCAGTTCATCATCAGAGTTGTCTAAAATATTAGCACTACATTACATCAACATTAATCCTACATTGTAGTTTGTACAAAAGAACAACTATGCACAAAGCATTAACACCTTTCCTCAATCCAATCCCGTCATTCCAACGTAGCTCCTGTAAAAGAAACATCATGAGCAGAATTAAATATAGATAGATGTTATCAATTTATTGTACATAGGATCATTGCATTTTACATTTCTCGTGCTTGACTTCCTTTCATGTTTGAATTTAAACTATGGTAAAATTTTACATGTTGAATTAAAATTATTTCTCTAATACAATGAAACTTTATTTCAAGGTGTTATTGGACCATATACTATAACTATAGATAACACATCCTTTTTGTTCTAACTTCTAGGAATCAAAACACACATAAAAATTGATGTTCTCAAAACATTTAAAAAATGATACATCAAACAAATGAATCACAGCAAATCTGAAACATGCTTATAACTTGTATGTTCATCTTAGAAGGTAAAATTATAACTGTTAGTGTAAAAGATTACGCTAACAGATTCTCTAAGATTAAGAACTAACAAACAGTGAGTTTGTGTTAAGAACTATCTCAAGCCTCTGAATCGGATAATAGCTTAAGTAGTCCGAATGTGTGTATTCAATAGTTGAGTATTCGATGCCTATTACAGGGTAAGAAGGGGGTATTTATAAGCAAAAAAGCCTAAGGAAAAGACCTATTTACCTCTCAATTACAACCAACATAGTGGACACTATTCGGTACCCTGAACAGGGTTAAAATGGTAAAATCTACGTGGAGTAAGTAGATAAGACAAACATCTTATCAACCTTGCAGTTTTGCACCGGAACTTCATATCCTGCGAAGGGTTCCTTCGGATAGTAAGTCGAAGCACCCTTCAGCTTGATGACTTCACCACCTTCGGTCATAAGCTTATCAGCTCCGAAGCTGATAGTTATCTTGAACTGTTAATCTCTAAGTCCTGAAGGTGAAGTATTTTCCCCCAACAATAGCCCCTCGAATATGCTTCTCCGATTTTAACCTGTATAGTAGGGAAGCAGTATACGCAAGGAATATTTTCATATTCAGGGACTTAGAGAAGTTTGAATATGTTATAGCTATTTGAAGGATCTCTGACCCCGAAGCATTCGGACTGCGTCCTCAAATTAGAGTTGCTGTGTGAATGCTTCGTAAGAAAGAGAACCGTTGCGCAGTCTAAATGTTGCGAGGAGCCGTTTATTTGGAGCCGTTACTCTACAAGTAGCCGTTATGCTCTTGAAAGGTAACAGTCAAAATTTACTGCGGACTCACACCGTTTCGCTTCCTGGACCCACCTGCCAGTGATGGAAGTCGAACCTGCAGTGTGAATGCAATCGAAGCACAACAACTATTAGGAGGCTATAAAAAGGGAATCGGAATTTACCAAGGACTTTTACCGTGCTTAGCGTCCGAAACTTACTCTCTTCAACCTCCAACTCCCACAATTTCCCGAGCGATCGAGCCATGGTGAGGACCAGCCACACCATGCCAGCGACGACGGGTACTTTGGCGCAGAGGCAGGCTTGGGCGGCTTCAGTGGTAGCGGCAATGGTGGGAGCTCCGGGAGATGCCTGGCCCAAGAACCCTCGAGAGCTCCGCCCTCCATCCAAGAAGAAAATCCCCCAAAGCTTCCTCATCGGCCAGTCCACAAGCACTGCGGAGTCCATCGAAGAATCCGTAGATGGGAAGCTGGGGCCCAGAATGAGAACTCGGGTCCCTGGAACAAAGTCGACCCCGAGGCCACGAAGCAGAGAAGTTGTGGTCTTCGAGGCATTCTTCGAAGTGGGTCTGGGCCTTCCTGCCATCAACTTTTTATTAGAGGTACTGGAAATGTTCCATATTATCTTGCCTCAGCTATCTCCCAACGCCATCGCCCGGCTGGCCATCTTCGAATTGGCACTTCGCGCCGAAGGGTGTGAAGGACGATCAGAGGTCTTCACAGCCACCCACGAGGCTATCTGCCAGCCGAAGCCACAAGATGGCCCCGGAGACAACAAGGTGATAACGGCCTTCGGAAGTGTTAACTTCCAATTGCGGAGGGAGCATGCTCAGCATTTTCCAGCGAAGGCCATCAGATGATACACCAACTGGATCCTTCAGTGGTTCTACGCCGAAGTCGGAGAGGATTCCCCCTTCGCAGGACCCCTCCAAGAAATCTAGCTCCAGAAGGAGGCGGAGGTCACCCCGAACCCTAGCCTGCTCTCAACGCGGCTAGGGCTATTAACTTCAGTTGACAGTCGCATGAGTATGCGTGACCTGGCAGAAGAGTTCATCGCGCTCCGAATTCCACCCCTTGGGGCTGACTGGCCGATAGCGTTCCAACACGCTTCGGAGGGTGAGCTCTGAAGTCTAGGTAAGATTTCAACTTCCCTGCAATAATATGTTAGACGAAAAAAATAACATACTTATAATGTGCTACCTTTTTTCAGCGGCTCCACTAGCGTTAGCCCCGGAACAGATAACATGAGCCACCGAATGGGTTCTCAGAGCCCCTACGGTGGCCGAAAGGCAAAAAAGAATAGAGCTTGTGGGGAGCTGGGAACGCTCCAACAAAGTATGGGGGACCCTCAGAATGGTGCCTCCTCCTCTGCCGAACTTCAACCCAACCAGAGCGGCCCCCCAGAAAAGGAAAGCCGTCGCCGAACCTTCGAAGAAAGCCGGCAATACCCCCATTAAGAAGGGGAAGAAAGTAGCAAAAATTCCTCCTCAGCTGACCCCGGCATCATCTGCCTCATCCCTGGGCATTCAGAGCTCAGCTTTGGATGACTTTGGGAAAAAAGGCTCCAAAAGCAAGGGCTCCGACACTCAACTGGCCAAAGACTTTGAGAACTATCTTCTGGAGGGCAATGAAGACGAAGCAGTAGCCACAACCGAAGCTCCTGCTCGGGAGGCTACGGAGGCGGACACGACACACGATCCAGCACCCACCACTGCGAGTTCGGAGCTGGAGACAGTCATCCCCAACTCTCCTGTAGCTGGGGTGATCACAGCGGAGGTCGAGCCTCCGGCGACAACTACACTGGAGAGGACTTTAGGGGATGACCTCGATGAGATTCCCCGGATGTACGAAGTCCTGGAAGACCCAACCATTTTGCCTCAGGGCACCTCCGAAGGTAGGCTCCGAACCTTTTTCCTTTTTCACTTCCTGCAACAGTTATTGCACACAAATATTCATCGAGTACCTCAATGTTGTAGGTGTATCGAAGGGTAACGTAGCCCCGGCCGTAGACGAAGCTCTAGCTTCTTCTGGGGTTGCGGCTCCGATGGACACCTCGGCTCCACTGGACACCCTGGCTCCAGCGGCGGTAGCCGTCTCCGTCGACGTGGTTCCGACCGAAGGGACAACTATCGAAGGAGAATCTAGCTCTGCCAGAGTCGCGCCTCCGGCCTTCGTACTGGGGAGGGCAAAAAGCATGACAAGCCTTGGACTTCCTCCTGCTCCGATGACAACGCCCTCTTCCAACGAGCCTTCAGCAAGTAACTCGGAGGAAGAGGCGACTGCAGATGACCGCCGAGCTTTGTCCTGGCTCCCTTTGTTGGATCCCTTCCTGGAGCAACGAACGGGTCTCCGGGCGCTTCTGAAGCCATTGGCGGAGAAAGGCCAAGAAGTCGTAAACTCCGACTTGGTCTCCGTCTTGAGCGAAGCCAGAGCCCCGAAGCTTAATCTAGCCCTCGAAAGGGCTGCCCTACAGGTATACAAAATACCAAAAATATCTTTAATTGACAAATGTAACTGCTCGGTACTTACTTGCTCCTTTTGCAGCAATTTGTCCTTGCTAGAGTGGCAGCGACTTCCAACGAAGCCGAAACCAATCGACTCAAGAGGAAGGTTACCACCCTCCAAACTGCGCTCAGAAACTCCGAAGACAAGACACTTCGGTTGGAGGAAGAGCTCCTCGAAGAATGAAGGGCTAGGGCCACTACCGATGAAGCCCTTCGGCTCGAACAGCAGAGCAGCGGCACGCTCCGAACTTCGGCCCAAGAAGCCGAAGCCGAGTGCTTGGTGCTCCGAGCGGAGGTCGAGAAGCTCCGGCAGGCGGCAGCTACTTTGAGTGCTCAACTGGTAGAGCTCCAAGGCTCTCTCAAGCAAGCGATGGCTCAGAAGAGCTCCCTGCTATCCTGGATGGCCGAAGTATCTGCTGCTGCGGGGCTGGAGGCGGCAGAGATGAAGAATGCTGCAATAGCGGAGCGTACCTTGGATGCCCTTTAGGGTACCTTGGAATACTTCGGCACCATGTGCCCTTCGTCTTCTGCTGCGGCGAGCGAGCCCCTCGACCAGAAGCTGAAGAGGATTCAAGTGGCGACGTCGCTGATGATGGGCTCCGGTGTCCAGTACGGAGAGATCTCCGGACAATGTGCTGGAATTGGAGTCCTACGTCACCTCGAATCCCTTGGAATTTCTGTCGCTCCGGTTGGGGGTTCGTCACCTACAGGCTTCACCGACGAGAGCTTGTTGCGTCCTTCACAGGATGTAGCCTCAGCTTGGGAAGCTTTCCGGTCAATCTGGAAAATGGACCACAAGGCTGCAGCCAAAGCTGAGAAACCATGTTGAAGAACATAGGTTTGATACTGCAGATATGATGAGTGATTGTCAACGGAAGTCAAAGGAAAAGACATGAAGACTTTCCATGTCTGAGGCGCATGTGACTCAGGTACACGGGCAGCGAGCGACAGCCGGGCAGAGGAGCCGCGGAGTCGTGCTGGCCCAATCCGGGTACATGGGCTAGGAGCGGCAGATGATCCACTGGTCTGTTGACTGGGTTTGACTCAGGTACATGGGCGGCAAGCGATTGCCGATATGAGGAAGCTGTGGGGTCGGGTCGGCCCAATCCGGGTACCCGGTGCGAAGACGGTGGACGCTATGTTAGTTTCGGCGCAAAACTGACAACCTATGATTATTTTGTTTTTAGGATATTAATATTTAGTTTTTAAGTTCAGAATATTTTTATTTGAGTCAGTTGATTTTTCAAAGAATATTTTAGTAATTTTCGGAATTTACTTTAGAGTCAGTGTTAATTTACCCGAGGGGTAAATTAGTCGTTTCATGTATTAGGAGTCGCCTATAAATAGGACCCTACCCCTTGGGGATAGATGACTGTTTTCAATAATTAGTCCTCAGTCCAAAAAAAATTGGGGCGGCATCATCTGTTCTGCTCTCTCGATTTTTCTCATCTACGTTTCCACGAGATTTTTCTCCGGAGCAATTATTTTCTCCACCGCCGGCCAGCCGTGCAGTAGTTCTCGGGGGAACCTTTTAGGCGCGTGGATCGAGACAGCAACAGCCGGCTGCATTTTTCCTTTTTGGCATCGCACGGCATCAGGCGCATGCAGGAAGCTTCAGGCGCGTAGATTGAGGCCGAGTGATAGGGAGTTGCAGCCATTGCGGAAGCCATCAATTGTTTTTTGCTCGTTGTTTCTCGTCACGGTGTGCTCGTCTACGGTGACAGGTTACGTGCAGGAGTAAATTTCTTTGGCACAGAGATCGGTGGATGGCCCGGTGTACAGGGATCTGACGCATGCGAGCTGCATGGAAGCCCAGATCTGATCCACGCACGCGCACACGAGCCCCACGCAGTGGCTGCTACGCCAGTTTTCTTCGTCCCGCCAGCGCTGCAGTTGCGAAGGTCTCAGGAAGCGGTGCGCTCAACGTCAGATCATCTGCGCCGCGCGACGACGAACATGGCGAAGGTAAGCCCTTCCTTGAACTAATCTACTATTTTTCAGTTAGGATAATTAAATCATTAATTGCCTGAAAATCTAATTATAAATTTTGTAGTGAATGTTTATCTGCTAAAATATTTTTAGTGCACGCATACTTTTTATTTAAGTATTTTTTATCTATTCATATAAAAAGAATTTTTTTATTATTAGTCGCATCAATATTTTTATTCTAGTTTTACGTGCAATACTTTAGGTTTATTTCTAAATTAATTTTTAATGATCCATTGTTTATTCATTTGATTAGCATTTTATTTCTAGACTGAAATATAAATATTTCGTGATTTATCTAGGTGTTTTTATTTACTGCGGTATTTTATTCAGTTTATCTTTGATATCATTTTAATTAAGACACTGGTCATTTTTAGGCTAGACAACTTTAGTTTCAGTAATTTGCTTTGCTAATATTATCTATCTGGTCAAGTTCGTTTGGGTGTTGGGATTAGGATATAGTTTAGCAAGAAATTTTTAGGTGCCCATTCACCCCCCTCTGGTCGCTACTTTCGGTCCTACAAGTGGTATCAGAGCAAGGTTAGGGTTTTCTTATATCTTAACTGATTCTAAACCCAAGTAGTCATCATGACGTCTTCTGGTAAAATTCCGTCCCTAGAAGCTTTTGGCTACACTTATTGGAAGACTTGCATGCGAGCATACCTTATGAGCCAGAGCTCGGACATATGGGAGATTTGTGTTCATCCTACTTTCACCATAGTGACTATTGCTGCAGATATTGCTGCAGATATAATTACCCAGCATCAAAATAATAGTAAAGCGGTGAACATTTTATTTTCTGGTCTAGGTTCTAGTGAGTTTGAGCGTGTTAGCCATCTCACTACTGCTCGAGAGATCTGGGCTACCCTCCAGGCACACCATGAGGGGATAGCTCAGGTCAAGGCCAGGCTCTACCAGACCTACCGGTGTGAGTATGAAAATTTCTCACAGAAGCTGGGTGAGACTATTGAGGCTTTGTTTGGTTGTTTTCAATCGATCATTAACAAGCTTCGCGTCAACAAGGCCGAGCGTGATATCATGAACAGGCGCTTAAGGTACTCCATACCTTGGACCCTAAGATCTGGGAGATCAAGGTTTCTTCTATTGTTGAGAGCGCGTCTTATGATACCTTGACTGTCGCAGAGCTTTTTAGTAAGCTCAAGGCCTTAGAGGTCGATATTTAGTTGAGATCAAATCTCACTGATTCTGGCTCCAAGACTCTGGCACTTGCGACACCGTCTGCTGATCCTACTGCCATGAGTTGTACTGCTTTTTCCTTGATGTCTATCTCCGAGGAAAAACTTGATACTCTAGGAGATGATGATCTGTGCTTGTTTAACAACCGGGTGCGACGTGTCTATGATAAGCGAATGTTTAAAAGACACGACACAAAATCCGGATGCTTTGAGTGTGGTGATACAGGTCATTTCATTGCCGACTGCCCTAAGCGGAAGAATTACAAGAAGTGAACCGACGACAACTCCTACGACTCCAACAAGTACGACAAATCTACGAAGGGCAAGCCCAAGATGAGATTCTTTCGAAAGGCTTTATAGGACTACTGGCGTGAGAACAAGAAGCGAGACAAGGCTTTCTTCGCCGAGATGTAGAAAATCTACTCCAAGAGATCCTCGTCTTCCTCCTCATCTTCGAGTTCAAGTGATGAAGAGATCATGATCAGGAAGAGGAAGGACAGGGACGATCCGGTGGGCCTCTGTTTCATGGCCTTCGAGGACAAGCCGAAGAGTCTCTCACGTCAGAGCCGAAGACCCCACAAGAGCTTCTGCTCAATGGCTCTTGGGGAGAAGAAAGAAAAGGACTCCTCCAACGACTCCGACTCCGACGACGATGAGAAGGTATCTTCCTATGAACAAGAAGTTGTTAATTTACTAGAACAGAACCGTCAAGAGTTGAAGTATCGGGAGAAACTGCTTAGAGGGGCTAAGAAGAGGATAGATGAGCTTGAGAGTGAGCTTGCCACGGCGAATGTCAAGATTGAGAGTCTGTCTTCTTCCCCTTGCTTGGGTGATAGTGGTGAGTTCCCTAACTATGAGGTGTTGTTGTGTGACCTGACGACTCTTAAGTCTAGGTACACAGAGAGAGTAGATGAGAGAGACGCCTTGGCCACTGAGCTTGAAAGTGCTCAACAGGAGCTAAAACATGCTCATGCCACTATCGTCGTACCATGTGTAGACTACCCATCCCATTAGCTAGTATAGCTGAGCTGAGAGCCAAGAGTGATGAGCAGTTGAGTGAGTTAGCTGGAGTGAGAGCTGAGTTGGAGCAGATTAAGCTAGAGCTTGAGACCTTGACAGTTCCACCCACTGTTTGTGAGAACTGTTTGTCCATGAGAATGGAGTTGATAAGGCTAAAAGCAGAGAAGTCTGTCGATGTTGATAGAGAGTGTGAGATCTGCTTGTCTCAGGTGGAGGTGTTGGCCTCCTTTAGAGAGGAGCTAGCTGATGTTCAGAACGAGAACTTTTACCTCCGTCAGATCCTGAGTTGGATTAGTGCCAGAGAGCCACAACTCAGCATGATGATCCAGCAGTTCAAGAGACAGGATGAGTTTGGTTTAGGTTACACCTATACCAAGGCTGATTTTGAGAGTGCCATTAGTCGAGAAGTGGAGTGGAGTAAGATGACTCCCGAAAAGAGATATCCCAAGACTCACTCCACTGAGTCCTTTAAGGATAGTCAGCCCAAGGACGGAGTGTTCCAAGAACAATGTAAAGCTCCACCTAAGAAGCAAATCTAGGTCCCAAAGCCTAAAACTCTCCACACTTCTCTTGATTCCTTACCTGGACCCTCTCACTCCAAATATGCTACACCCAACACCACCAAGCCTAAGAATCCCAAACCTCAACCACATCCCAAGAAGCCTATCTATCACTGTGAGTTTTGCCAGAGAGACGGGCATCTTGAGGAGTTTTGCTTCAGGAGGAAGCGGGTTGAGCGAGCAGAGAGAGCTCGAGGTGGGCAGGAGCAGTTCTACCAGTAGGGTGGTAGACAGAGAGTTCCTCGACATAGAGAGAGGCTAGAGGATAGGCCACGTCGTGTAGGTGGTGGTAGAGGAGACAATTTTTATGATCATACTCCGGAGGGTGGTTTTCGTTCCGGCAGAGTTCTAGATCGTCATGGATACGGTTTTGGACCTCGTGTCCGCGTTTTGGTCCAGACTCATATGATTCCTTCTGCTTTCCTACTTACGAGCAGATGGCTCGACACTAGTTTAGTACTTTTGCTATACCTGGTGGTCGACCATTTGCTCCCACTCATGACCATTGATCTTGCAGGATCGAGGACTGGAGGACGTATGGATCATGGATTTAGGATGTTCTCGCCATATGATGGGACACCGCAGATGGTTGTCCAGCCTCACTCCCCTGAGCTCCAAGGAATACATCACTTTCAGGAACAGTGGTCAAGGGAAGGTAAAAGGTATTGGGTCGATTCGTATTCCTGATTATTTCTCTTTGAAGAATGTTGCTTTAGTTGGAAATCTGAACTTTAATCTAATTTCTGTTTCGCAACTGCTTGAGGATGGTTTAGAAGTGCGCTTTAAGAAGGGCATGTCTTCTGTTGTTGATTCTAGAGGATCTTTAGTTTCCCGGATCTTCCCTTTTGGTAAGTTTTTTCGTATTGATTTCTCTAGTTCTTCTGGCCCTTCTCGCTGTCTGATGGATGGATCCTCCTTTGAGCTATGGAAGTGGCATAGAAGGTTAGGCCATTTGAGCTTCGATCTACTTGTTAGATTGAGTTCTATGGATCTTATCTGAGGATTGCCTAAGCTTAAGATGGAGAAGGATCTAGTGTGTCATCCCTGTCGTCATGGGAAAATGGTTACCGCTTCTCACGCACCTATGACTCAGGTGATGACTTCGTACCCGGGAGAGCTATTGCACATGGACACAGTAGGTCTAGCTCAAGTACGCTCAGTCGGTGGGAAGTGGTACACCCTTGTAATAGTTGACGACTTTTCTCGATTTTCGTGGGTTTACTTTCTAGAGTCTAAGGATGAGACTTTTCAGTATGTTCATGACCTGATTTTGAAGCTGAAGAACGAGAACAATGGTCTGATGCGAGAAATTCGTTCAGACAATGGCTCTGAGTTTAAGAACTCTCAGTTCGTCAGTTTTTGTAGTGATCAGGGTCTTGATCATCAGTTCTCTGCTCCTTACACTCCCCCACAGAACGACGTTGTGGAACGAAAGAACCGCACGCTTGTTGAGATGGCTAGGACGATGTTTGATGAGCATAGGACTCCTAGGCTTTTTTGGGCTGAAGCAATGAACACAGCTTGCTATCTTGCCAACTGCATTTTTTCTTAGAGCTTACTTAGGTAAGACATCATATGAGTTGCGTTTTGGTAGACAGCCCAAGGTGAGTCACTTGCGAGCTTTTGGATGCAAGTGCTTTGTGCTCAAGAAGGGAGGGCATTTGGACAAGTTTGAGTCTCGTT
This sequence comes from Zizania palustris, assembly GCA_019279435.1. Taxonomy (NCBI): domain Eukaryota; kingdom Viridiplantae; phylum Streptophyta; class Magnoliopsida; order Poales; family Poaceae; genus Zizania; species Zizania palustris. The sequence goes on from JAAALK010000081.1 coordinate 55,281,021, forward strand.
GTTGGGATGGAGTCTTTCTTGGTTATGCTTTGCATTCACGAGGCTTTCGTGTTTGGAACCTAGACTCCCAGATGCTTGTCGAGACTTGTGAGGTTTCTTTTGATGAGTCTTTGCCCTCGCCGACTCCTTCTTTTGAGCTTTCTGGAGATGATGAGCTTGGAGAGTCCATTTTCGAGGAAGATGATGACCCTCCTACTGATGATGAGGGTGGGCCCTCTGTACCGCCTGCAGACCCCACACCTTCTGAGACTTCGACTGAGGATGAGGATTGATCTCTAATTACTCCTTCTACTTCGATCGAGCCTCCTCAGCCGAGTCCAGAGGTGCCAGGTGCTGACTCTGGTGAGATGACCTCTCAGCCGAGTCCAGAGGAGCCAGTGGCTGACTCCGGTGAGGTGACTTCAGATCACATAGGATCCCGAGCAGTTCAGTGTGATCACCCATCAGAGCTCATCATAGGTGATCTTACGAAGAGATCTTTACGGTTTGCTGAGTCTGCTTTTGTTGCTTCACTTGAGCCTAGAGACGTTTCTCATGCTTTGTCTGATTCAAATTGGATAAATTCCATGCAAGAAGAGCTTGAAAACTTTGTTCGCAATCGGGTTTGGACACTAGTTGAGCTGCCACCTGGATGCAACACCATAGGCACCAAGTGGGTGTTTAAGAACAAACAAGGAGAAGATGGTGTTGTGGTGCGCAACAAAGCTCGATTAGTGGTACAGGGTTTTTGTCAAAAAGAAGGCATTGATTTTGAACAGACCTTGCCCCTGTTGCTCGCCTTGAGTCCATTCGTATTCTTTTGGCCTTTGCTGCTTCTAAAGGTTTAAAGCTCCATTAAATGGATGTCAAGAGTGCTTTTTCTAAACGGGTATATAGAGGAGGAGGTCTATGTTAAGGAACCCCCCGGTTTTGAGAACCCTAAATTTCCACAACATGTGTACAAGCTACAGAAGGCTTTATACGGTTTGAAGCAGGCCCCCAGGGCTTGGTATGATCGCCTGAAGCAGTTCTTATTGCAGAAAGGTTTTGTGATGGGTTCTGTGGACAAGACTCATTTCTTGCTTAGAGATGGCGCAGACTTATTGGTTGCTCAGATTTATGTGGACGATATTATTTTTGGTGGTTCTACTAATGAGCTTGTGTAACACCCCAAATTTTCAAAGGAATAAAAATATTATTTAATTCAATTTCCCGGGTTTTATTATTTTGAAAATACCTTTAATACCCTTCTTTACCATTTTGAACTACAACATAGAGTTAATGACCAAACCAGGAGCTGAAAATTTTTGTATAAACTTCCAAGGCCAATATATATTTTTGAGAATTTTTATAAATTTTTATCAACCTTGGAAGTAGCCTTAAGATTTTAATCTATTTTCTGGAATCAGTTTTATTCAGAAATGTTTTAAAACAGTATTGGGCCCTCCCTCCTCCCTTCTCTCTCTCCCGGCCGGCCCAGCCCATCACCCTCGCCCACCTTAGGCTGACAAACCAACCCCACCTGTCGGCGCTGATCGCCTCCCCTCACGCGCGCGCCCGACACCACGGCCCCACCCGTCAGCCCTCTCGCTCGCCCGCTCGCACCCGCTGGCCAGTGGCCCCCGCCTGTCAGTTCCATCATCAACCTCGCGCCAACCCCCCTAACTCCACCGGTCGAGGATCTCGCCTCGGATCCGCTCGCCGGCTCCCCCTCCCGTTAAACCGACCCCGACAATAAATTCCCCAAGGCCCGCCGACCATTTAAGCGCGTTATGGCACGCGTTTAAGCCTCCAGATCGCATTTACGTGCATGGCCGAGCCCTCGCCGGTGAGTAAACCCCTCCTCGGCTTTCCTTGCATGCGACGCCCGTTAAACCTCGTCAGCACGCCTATTTAAGCCCCCTGGCCATCCGCACATGATCCCCCACGCCCACTCACCGCGAGAACGAACAGAGCACCCGCAATTCACCTTTTAGCGCACTCCTACTGTTTCGCCTCCGGCCACCGCTCGCCGTCACCTCAGACCACCTCCGTCCACGCCCTCGCCACCATCATGACCGCAAGGACGACCTGAGAAACCAAGGGTTGGTTTCGGAGTCTGTGATGAGTGATTGACAGAGTTTAACCTCTGATTCGAAGGGGTACCTCCGAAGGGGGTTCGGAGGTTGGAACTCCGAAGGTATTCGGAGGTGGTTTCACCGAAGGGTTCGGTGGTTTGGTTGCTGCAGCTGTTGCAGCGGAGTGTACCTGTCGGAGGGGTCCGACAGTACACGATGACTGGGTTGTACCGAAGGTCTCGGTACTTTGGGCGGTACACCGGAGTGTGTGCCGAAGGTTGCTAACCCAGAGAGGTCTCTGGAGTACTAGAAACACTTGTCTGTTTGTCTGTGGTGCGTAGGGGACCTCGGAGGCAACGGACAGGTTCATAGCAGGTGAACCTGGGTCAAGCGGGAGGCTTGATGCCAGGGGAGCGGGGAGCTCCGTCACAGTGGCTGCGAAGGGGTCCAGGTCGGACCTCGGGTCGAGGTGCACCAGGGTCAAGCGGGAGGCTTGATGCCAGGGGAGCGGGGAGCTCCGTCACAGTGGCTGCGTGGCTCCGGTTGAAGGTACTCGGAGGCGAGTCACTTCGAAGGGTACTCCGGATGGAGTGACTTCGGAGTTTGGTGGTTCAAGTCCTCTACGGAGGCAAGGCGTTCGAAGTGTGCTCCGGAGGGAGACATTCGAAGGTACACAACGAAGGTCTCAGAAGTCGAGGCGCATCGAAGGCATGTTCCGGGTGAGGCTTGTCGAGGAGTGTGCTCGGGGAGAGACACTGCGATGAAGTGCTCATGGAATGCTTCGTGCGGAGGCCTTGGACGAAGGAGGGACTTCGAAGGGTGGTACTCCGAAAGTGGGGCTTCGGAGTGAAGAAGGCTTCGGAACGAGGCTAGCTCCGAAGCGAGGTTGACTTGTGGTCTTCGGCCATGCATGGCTTCAGTACACGGACTGACGGAGTTCGAGCTGGGAGAAGCTGTGAGGCCGTGGTGGTCCACTCCGAAGGTGTTGGTGCGAAGGCCCAAGGGCTTTGACGGCTTCGGCTCAAAACCGTCACTATATCGGAGGCTGACTTCGGTGAAGCGAAGGCCGTTAGGCTCAAGGCTTCTCACCGTAGCTACCGCACCCCTCGCGTGCGAAAGGGGGCTTCGGAAAGGTCAAAGACTGCAAAGGCTGGCATTGTCTGCTCTGCAAAAAGCTGGCGCTGTCCCCTCTGCAAAAGCTGACAGAGAAGCCTCCAGAATAAAGTTGACTACCTTTTGTACCCCTCAGTTCTGATGAGACAAAACCTTGTAAACCCTAGGGGTAAAGTAGTCAATTCACTTGGGTGAATAGTGGCTATAAATATGTGGGCTGGGTAGGTAACATTTAACACTTTTAGCATTTACTGTTGAGCTCCTGTACTAGCCTCACACACGTTGTATTCATCCAGTGAGTTCTTTTACTGTGTTCCCTGTTCAAGCGGCGAAGCCCTGCTTCTGTGTTGTCTTTCGGTTTGAGCTTGTTTGCATACCTCGCTAGTTGTAGGGCACCGAAGCCTGTCTAGGCAAAGGGTGTTTTGTGCGAAGTGTGTTTTTCTGTGTGCGTTCGCTCTGTGTAACAGAAGGTTAGACCTTGCTGCTTACTAGCGAAGCCCTGATCGAAGCCCGTTTATCTTCGCGTATCGAAGCCCCTAGCGAAGTCTGTTAGTGTGCGTTTAGACCTTCAGTGTACGAAGCCCAGCGCCAGTTGCTGTCGCTAAGTATTAGGTCGAAGTCCTCAGAGAGGAGTCCACTCCTGCGAAGGGTGAAGTGCGAAGCCTGCTCGAAGCACCCTGTGTGCGAAGCCTGCACTGACTTAGCAGAGTTGTTTTCGAGGTTGTGAGTGAAGCGAAGTCTGCTTGACTTCAGACTTTTACTCCTTGCGAAGCCTGTGTTCGGAGCTGTCAAATACCTCCGAAACAGACCTTCGAAGCTTGGTGTTCGAAGCCTGTTCAGCAGTAGACAGAATTAAAAACCGAAGGCTGTTTTTAGCCTGAATTTTTAAAAGCTCCCATTCATCCCCCTCTTGTCGCCGTTTCCGGTCCAACAATTGGTATCAGAGCGGGTTAAGATCACCAGTTGACCTTAACCGGTTTTGTGATCTGTTGGCGACATGGACAGAGCTAGTAAAATTCCTCTGTTCGATGGGACTGACTTTGCATACTGGAAGGTGCGCATGGAGGCTTACTTGTTAAGCCAAGGAAAGGCAATTTGGGAGATTGTGGACTCACAATACTCCATCCCTGAGACTCGCACCTCTCAAACAGAGAAAGATCAGTATAATGCCAACTCCAAGGCTAGGAATATACTGTTCATTGGTTTGAGCCGGAGTGAGTTCGATAGGATACAACACCTTAGGACTGCTAGGGAAATTTGGACCACTCTCACTATTTTTCATGAGGGCTCTACTCAGATCAAGGCCAGGCACCAAAGCACATACAATCAACAGTATCAGCTGTTTGTGCAGGCACCTGGTGAATCTATAGATGCCATGTTTTTGCGCATTGATGCTATAGTGAGTAACTTGCGGTCCAACGGGACGCTTGCTTACAATGATCATGATAGGGCTATCAAGCTTCTCTATGCTCTTGACCGCAGCATATGGGAAGTAAAGATATCCAGCATTGAGGAGTCTGCAAGTTATGACACATTGACCTGTGATGAGCTCTTCAGCATGCTGAAGTCCACAGAGATTGCCAAGGCATCTCTTGCAATGCACAGAAACTCTTTGCCACAACCATTGGCATTGGTTTCTAGCACTAGCCATGTCACCACTACAGAACCAAGCACATCTGGCACTTGTGTTCTTGCAGATGGTTTTGCTTTGTCCTCCCTGGTCTCCGTCACAAAGGAGCAGGTGGACACTCTGGATGATGATGAGCTTGCTCTCATTGCCAGAAGGTTCACCCGTTTTCATCATGAGAGATGGGATCAGAGGAGAAGTGGTTTTAGTGGTTGCTTTGAATGCGGTGACACTTCTCACATCAAGGCCAATTGCCCAAAACTCAAGAAGAGAGATGAGAGTGAGCGCCCCAAATACCACAAGAAGGAGAGGAAACCCTTTGTGAAGGGCAAGCGCGGCAAGGTGGCTAAGAGAGTAGCCAAAGTCGCTTCCAGAGCATTTGTTGCTGCTCTCAGCGATATCGACACTTCCTCAACTGAGGAGTCGAGCTCTGAGGAGGAGGAGTCCCCAAGGAAGGAGGACAAGAAGGACAAGAAGGGACGAGACTTCACCGACCTTTGCTTCATGGCCGACAGCGATCACAGCGGCGATGAGCTTGACTCATCTGAGGTACCTCTATCCTATGACCAGCTTTCAATAAAATTAGATGAGCTGAATGAAGTAGTTCTTGGTCAGGATAGATTACTTGTGCAAGCCGCTAGAGAAAGAAAAGACCTTAGACTTAGGCTAGAATCTGTTTCTACTGAATATGCCATGCTTAAGTCTAAAGTAAATGATGCTGAATGTGAATCTTGTACTGTAGTCATGGGTGAGCTTGCTCATTTGCATTCTGTACATGCTCAAACTCTTTCTGAGCTTGAGACTGCACAGAAGCAGCTTTTGGTGGTGGATTCTAGACCTCATGATAATATTGAATGCATGAACTGTTCGTTATTGCGCGAGAGCATTAATTTACGTGATAAACATGTTCATTATTTAGAGGCTAGATTGGAGAGGGCCGGTAGTTCTAAGGATGTGCAGCCTGTTTGTGACACGTGCATTACCCTTAAGGACCAGCTAGGCACTGTTAGAGAGCGAGCTGAGAACCTCATGTCAGAAAATGAATACCTTCTTTCCGTGGTTAATAAATGCACTGAGGGAAAGGGTAGGATGGATTTGCTCTTGGCCAAGACCAAGATGTGTGCTGACAGAGCAGGGTTAGCTCTAGGTTTCGGTTTTGAGAGGATCCCTTCAGATTGTGGAAACAAAACTGTTTTTACCTCTCCCACTACCCTAGAGAAAGAGAGAGCTCTGTTAGACACCCCTTCAGCCAAAAAGCCTACCCGACCACCAAAGAAAACCACTCCTCCTGCAAGAAAAATCCTCCCAAGAAACCACTCAGAAGAAGCCCAAGGAGCCTATGAGAGTTGCTCCTGTGACCCATGAGAGTGCCCCTAGGAGAATCTTTCATTGTTCCTACTGTCTGCGGGCGGGTCATTTGGTTGGGTTTTGTTATCTTCGCATCAAGGATGAGCGACACTCTCAGGCGATGAGTTAACAAGACATGCATTACCCATCTTTAGGTATGCATGAGTCTGAGTTTTACTATCGTCCTGCTTTCGAGGCTCCTCGTGCTTCTCGGAGAGGTTTTGCTCCTCGAGGTGTTCACCATGTTCCATATGGTGGTAGACCCCGGGCGAGTAACTTTGTATCTCGTCAGAGTAGGAGACCTCGACATGTTGTTCGATCACAGCATATAGGTAGACCTCGCACTTGGCTTCATTCTGATTATCATGTGCGTAGACCGTCTACTTTCACTGCGCCTACTACTCGTGTCACTCAGTTCTGGATGCCTCGTCATTTTTTCACTCACCCCAGCACTGAGCGATCGAGATATTCTTATCATGTGTAGGTGACAGATCGAGGCTTGGAGGGCACGTGGATCATGGACTCCGGTTGTTCGCGCCACATGACTGGAGATGCAGCATGGTTCTCCAGCCTCACCACAACCAAGCAAAGGGAACATATCACCTTCGGAAACAATCGAAGGAGTAGAGTGAAAGGTAAAGGTGTGGTAAGAATTAATTCGAACTTCACTCTCAAAGATGTTGCTTTGGTTGAAAACCTAGGATACAATTTGCTGTCTGTATCTCAGTTGCTTGATGAGGGCTTCGAAGTGCGATTTCATCGCGATACTTCGCAAGTGCTCAATTCTGATGGCGTTATGTTCTGTAAGATCTTTAGAGTTGGGAGAGTTTTTGGAGCTGATTTTTCAGAGTCATCTGATTCTTCTCATTGTCTTGTTGCACATTCGACTTCAAAGCTGTGGAAGTGGCATAGGAGACTAGGGCATATGAGCTTTGAGTTGCTCGCTCGTCTGAGCGCCCTAGGTCTGATTCGAGGATTGCCCAAGCTCAAGTTTGAGAAGAATTTAGTTTATGCTCCTTGTCGACATGGAAAAATGATTGCTGCTTCGCATTCGCCAGTCACCACAGTGATGACTGAACAACCCGGAGAACTTTTCCACATGGACACTGTAGGTCCTTCTCGGGTTAGTTCTTTAGGCGGCAAGTGGTATGTATTAGTTATTGTCGACGATTTCTCTCGCTACTCTTGGGTCTTCTTTCTTGCCAGCAAGGATGAAGTGTTTTCACACTTTCGGAGCCTGGCTTTGAGACTTTTCACTGAACTCCCTGGTGCATTGAAATTCATTCGAAGTGATAATGGCACTGAGTTCAAAAACAGTCTCTTTGTTGACTTTTGCATGGAACATGGCATAGAACATCAATTCTCTGCTCCGCGGGTTCCTCAACAGAACGGTGTCGTTGAGAGGAAGAACCGCACTTTGGTTGAGATGGCTAGGACGATGCTCGATGAGCACAGGACTCCTAGAAAATTCTGGGCTGAGGCCATGAACACTGCATGTTACATCTCAAAACGAATATTCTTGCGCTCAATTTTGAACTTGACATCTTATGAGCTACGTTTTGGGAGACAGCCCAAGGTTACTCATCTTCGAGTTTTCGGCTGTCGTTGCTTTATCCTAAAACGTGGTAATTTGGATAAATTTGAGTCGCGTTCTTCTGACGGGATCTTTTTGGGTTACACTATACATGGTCATTCTTATCGTGTTTATAACTTGGAAACTAACACTGTCATCGAGTCATGTGATGTGACTTTTGATGAATCAACCCCCTCTGTTAGTTCTGCTCTTGAACAGGCAAATGAACACGATATGGAACAGACCATCTTCGAAGAAGAAGATCCCGGAGATTTCGAGGATGAACCCCTACTACCCTCGACATCAACCCCCGAAGCCGACCCCGCTTCGACCACTTCGGCACGAGTTCCCGAGGCAACTACCTCGACATCGGTCATCTTGGACCACTCCAATGCACAAGTTGAGGGGGAGACTGCATCCCTCCGTGAGGCTCCACACCATGTTCAAAGGATGCATCCTCCCGAGCAGATCATTGGTGAGCTTGATCAAAGGGTAACACGTTCTCATGCTCATTTCATTGATTCCGCTTTTGTTGCCTCTTTCGAGCCCTTAGATGTTAGTCATGCACTTTCTGATTCTAGTTGGATCAATGCCATGCATGAGGAACTTGAAAATTTTGAGAGAAATCAAGTCTGGTCATTAGTTGATCCTCCACCAAATGTTCATTTCATTGGAACAAAATGGATTTTCAAAAATAAACAAGGGGAGGATGGGACTATAGTTAGAAACAAGGCCAGGCTTGTAGCTCAGGGTTATTCTCAACTAGAAGGGATTGATTTTACTGAAACTTTTGCACCTGTTGCTCGCCTTGAGGCCATTAGGATTTTGCTTGCCTTTGCGACATCCCGGGGATTCAAACTCTATCAAATGGATGTCAAAAGTGCTTTTCTTAATGGCTTCATAGGTGAAGATGTTTATGTAAAACAACCCCCTGGTTTTGAAAACCCCAAGTACCCACATAAAGTCCTTAAACTTCATAAGGCTCTTTATGGACTCAAGCAGGCCCCTCGGGCATGGTATGATAGACTTAAGTCTTTTCTGCTTGAGCGGGGGGTATTTGATGGGCTCTGTTGATAAAACCCTGTTTACTCTCAAGCATGGCAAAGATTTCCTTCTAGTGCAGATTTATGTGGATGATATCATCTTTGGTGGCTCTTCTCATGCTCTAGTTGCCGAGTTTGCAGATACCATGAGCAGGGAGTTTGAAATGTCCATGATGGGCGAGCTTATATTTTTCCTTGGTTTGCAAATCAAGTAAAGCAAACAAGGTACTTTAATCCACTAGACGAAGTATACCAAGGACCTGCTCAAGAAGTTTGACATGGTAGATGTGAAGCCCCTCGCTACTCTAATGGCTACATCTGTAGCATTGGATCCTGACGAAGATGGAGAAGCCGTAGATCAGAAGGAGTTCAGAAGCATGATCGGCTCCCTCCTCTACTTGACTTCTATGAGGCCGGACATACACTTCGCAGTGTGTCTGTGCGCTCGTTTTCAGGCTTCACCACGAGCTTCGCACCGCCAAGCGGTAAAACGCATTCTAAGGTATCTCAAACATACCCTCGAATTTGGCATATGGTATTCAGCATCTTCATCTTTATGTCTTCGAGGTTATTCCGATGCGGATTTTGCTGGGTGTAGGATTGATAGGAAGAGTACCTCTGGTACTTGTCATTTTCTGGGTACTTCTTTGGTTTGCTGGTCCTCCCGCAAACAGTCTAGTGTTGCACAATCGACGGCTGAGGCCGAATATGTTGCTGCAGCTAGCTGTTGTTCTCAGATTTTGTGGATGGTTTCCACTTTGCGGGATTTCGGGTTAGATTATAAGAGTGTTCCACTTTTTTGTGATAACACTAGTGCTATTTGTATTGCAAACAACCCGGTTCAGCACTCCAGAACCAAACACATTGATGTGCGATATCATTTTCTCAGAGATCACAATGAGAAGGGTGATATTAAACTTCAATATGTTGATACCCAACACCAGCTAGCCGATATTTTCACAAAACCCCTCGATGCTTCTCGATTTGCCTACTTGCGTGGGGAACTTGGCATTTGTCACCCTTACGGCATTTTGTGAGGGGGAGCTGTTTTTAATTGTCGAAGCATATGCTCATTATGTGTGAAATTGCATTTACATCTGTTGCACTTATATGCCTCAATTCTAATTCATGAAATCATGACAACTCAGCTCTTTTTAATTTATCTGAAACATTAATGTGCATGATGTTTTCTTTCCAAACTCAAATAATGCTCACTGCTCAATCTTGTATCTAGCATGTATAGGCAGGACTGCTTTAGCTATCTTTTATCTGCTTGATAGCCAGACACTTTTCTTTGGATGCTAAAAAATTAAACCTTGAAAAATTGTTCTACATATTCATGGATATTCAGAAAGTGCTAAACAATTTGTTCACTTAATCACAATTCAAAAATCCATGATTTACATGCTTCAAGTTATAAGATCCAGGTGGGTTTGTTTGTCGCACTACTCTATTCAAGACTGCTTACCATTGCACATTGGTCTGAACTGGAATAGTGTAGTGTATGCCAAAATCATTGCTTTAAGCTTCTGATGGTTTTCATGCCTAGGCTTGGCCTGATTGAAAAGTATAAGGTGGACAAACAAATAACCCCTGGCATTAAGAAAAGAACAACAAAATTCATTGATCATTAAGTTTGCTTTCATAGCTCCATTTGAACTGGTCTTGTCTGTCTGGAGTAGAAGTTGACTAGCTTTGCGCAGTCCCTGCTTTTACTTGTCTAGTTTCCTTGACTAAGTGGTGATGCTTTTATTTCAAAAATGATAAAATCACATGCTGTCATCATGTTTTAGAGAATGTTAAATTGAGCTGAGCACATGATCATTGGTATTACTGTTGGCATATCTTTGCTTTATATGTCTTTGCAATTCTGCTCATTTCCAAGCAATGCATCTTTTAAATGCTCCTTGATGCTTGCATTGCCAAAGGGGGAGAAATTATTGAGTTGTCTGCAGCAAGGGGTTAAATTAACTCAGGGGGAGTTGTTATGAGCTTTTATCTTGTAAAGAGGAGATTTGCCGAAGGGGCTTTTACTCTTTTGAAAAAAGGGAAGGAAAATTCTTTTGTCAAGTGACATGTTTTGGCTCGTTTCTGAGTTTTTATGGTCAATTGTGTGCTGCAATTTTTCAAATTTTCTTGAACATGAATTTGGTTGTCAATGCACTCATCAAGGGGGAGATTGAGAAACCAAGGGTTGGTTTCGGAGTCTGTGATGAGTGATTGACAGAGTTTAACCTCTGATTCGAAGGGGTACCTCCGAAGGGGGTTCGGAGGTTGGAACTCCGAAGGTATTCGGAGGTGGTTTCACCGAAGGGTTCGGTGGTTTGGTTGCTGCAGCTGTTGCAGCGGAGTGTGCCTGTCAGAAGGGTCCGACAGTGCACGATGACTGGGTTGTACCGAAGGTCTCGGTACTTTGGGCGGTACACCGGAGTGTGTGCCGAAGGTTCCTAACCCGGAGAGGTCTCCGGAGTACTCGAAACACTTGTCTGTTTGTCTGTGGTGCGCAGGGGACCTCGGAGGCGACGGACAGGTTCATAGCAGGTGAACCTGGGTCAAGCGGGAGGCTTGATGCCAGGGGAGCGGGGAGCTCCGTCACAGTGGCTGCGAAGGGGTCCAGGTCAGACCTCGGGTCGAGGTGCTCCAGGAGAAGGCAGTAAGTGCGGAGCGTGGCTCTGGGTGAAGGTACTCGGAGGCGAGTCACTTCGAAGGGTACTCCGGATGGAGAGACTTCGGAGTTTGGTGGTTCAAGTCCTCTACGGAGGCAAGGCGTTCGAAGTGTGCTCCAGAGGGAGACATTCGAAGGTACCCAACGAAGGTCTCAGAAGTCGAGGCGCATCGAAGGCATGGTCCGGGTGAGGCTTGTCGAGGAGTGTGCTCGGGGAGAGACACTGCGACGAAGTGCTCATGGAATGCTTCGTGCGGAGGCCTTGTACGAAGGAGGGACTTCGAAGGGTGGTACTCCGAAGGTGGGGCTTCGGAGTGAAGAAGGCTTCGGAGCAAGGCTAGCTCCGGAGCGAGGTTGACTTGTGGTACTTCGGCCATGCATGGCTTCGGTACATGGACTGACGGAGTTCGAGCTAGGAGAAGCTGCGAGGCCGTGGTGGTCCACTCCGAAGGTGTTGGTGCGAAGGCCCAAGGGCTTTGACGGCTTCGGCTCAAAACCGTCACTGTATCGGAGGCTGACTTCGGTGAAGCGAAGGCCGTCAGGCACAAGGCTTCTCACCGTAGCTACCGCACCCCTCGCGTGCGAAAGGGGGCTTCGGAAAGGTCAAAGACTGCAAAGGCTGGCATTGTCTGCTCTGCAAAAAGCTGACGTTGTCCCCTCTGCAAAAGCTGACAGAGAAGCCTCCAGAATAAAGTTGACTACCTTTTGTACCCCTCAGTTCTGATGAGACAAAACCTTGTAAACCCTAGGGGTAAAGTAGTCAATTCACTTGGGTGAATAGTGGCTATAAATATGGGGGCTGGGTAGGTAACATTTAACACTTTGAGCATTTACTGTTGAGCTCCTGTACTAGCCCCACACACGTTGTATTCATCAAGTGAGTTCTTTTACTGTGTTCCCTTTTCAAGCGGCGAAGCCCTGCTTCTGTGTTGTCTTTCGGCTTGAGCTTGTTTGCATACCTCGCTAGTTGTAGGGCACCGAAGCCTATCTAGGCAAAGGGTGTTTTGTGCGAAGTGTGTTTTTCTGTGTGCGTTCGCTCTGTGTAACAGAAGGTTAGACCTTGCTGCTTACTAGCGAAGCCCTAATCGAAGCCCGTTTAGCTTCGCGTATCGAAGCCCCTAGCGAAGTCTGTTAGTGTGCGTTTAGACCTTCAGTGTACGAAGCCCAGCACCAGTTGCTGTTGCTAAGTATTAGGTCGAAGTCCTCAGAGAGGAGTCCACTCCCGCGAAGGGGTGAAGTGCGAAGCCTACTCGAAGCACCCTGTGTGCGGAGCCTGCACTGACTTAGCAGAGTTGTTTTCGAGGTTGTGAGTGGAGCGAAGTCTGCTTGACTTCGGACTTTTACTCCTTGCGAAGCCTGTCTTCGGAGCTGTCAAATACCTCCGAACCAGACCTTCGAAGGTTGGTGTTCGAAGCCTGTTCAGCAGTAGACAGAATTAAAAACCGAAGGCTGTTTTTAGCCTGAATTTTTAAAAGCTCCCATTCACCCCACTCTGGTCGCCGTTTCTGGTCCAACACGACCCTGACCTTGGCCACCCCTCCGCCGACGTTGAACCCCGCCGGAACACCATCGCCGACGAGGAGCCCGAACCACTCCGTCGTCTACCCTCGCCGCCGACCGCGCTCCATCGACCCCTCGCATCGCCTAAGGTACCGTCGTGACCGCCATAGCGTCCTCTTTCCATTTCTAGGCTTAGCTAGGGCCACCATACCGTCGCTCGCCGTGGCCCCTGGCCCGCTCGCCGTCGTTGGAGAAGATGATCGGCACGGGTCGAGTACCCGTGCTGTGTCGGATTCAATCCCGACCGCACGATCGCGATCGAGCGGCGCTAGTTGCTCCACGTGCGCGATCTAATCCGCACCGTCGGATCTGGTCAAAGCGGTACGTTTTAATCTCGCGCGTCCGTTAGTTTTAAAATCCCGCATCGCATCTAAGCCATCCATCGTGTACCGGTTCGATGTTTTAATCTCAGCCGTCCACGTCAACTTAAGCGTCCCGCCTCGCCCTCGCGCGTTGGATCTGGATCCAACGGTCCAGATTGGGCCGAACCACGCGCACAGTGCGCGGGTTCACCGTGGGCCTGGCTCACCGTGGACCCGAGGGGATTTAAATTTAAAATAAATTCCAGAAACTGTTTTAAACTTGTAAAATTCATATCTGGCGCATTTTAACTTCAAAAATTACCATTCCAATTTCAGAAAATTTGTAAAATTATTCTCTACATGTTCATACAATAAAAACAGTAGGTTTATTTTGGACTTTTCATGTTTATTTAAATAGGTATTCAAATACCCTTAGGGTAAAAATGTAAATTTAATTATTTAAATTCCAGTAAGGCTTATATTTATTTATTTCCTATTAATATGAACAAACCACTAAGTTTTCTTTGGACCTTTCATTGTAAATTTATTAGAGAACTTAAAAAGGAGAACAATCACCTTTAAAACCCTTTTTCAAAGGACAACTTCATTTTAATTTCTTTTAAAATTATTTATAAAATGAATTTCAGAACCTTAACAACTTGATTTATTTTTAATCAAACCATATTAAACCTATGTGCTTTTTGTGCGTTGTTATATTGTTTGATTGAATGTCGTATTCTACTTTGTTTATAATGGGAAGACTACGACGCCGCCGAGGAGCCGGAATATTACCCGGAAGTTCCTCCCTCCCCATTCGCTGAACAAGGCAAGTCACCAAACCAATCTTTTGAACATGTTGAACCCATGTTTGATTAAACTATCGCTAAAACACATAGGTTATATATGCATTAGTCAAATGATACCCTTACAATATATTTATTTAGGATCCCCCGACCTTGATGTGCAACCCAAGCCATGCTCTCTAGCCTAAACTCCTTGTCACCATATGATAAATGTTATTAGCTAGTGTCCAATGTATTGACACGATTGCTATAGGATTAAAAATGAGTCGTAGCGATTGGTTCTACTATATGATCCCCGTTATTCTCATCTTTGGAATTCTGTCGGTGTTGGAGTTGTGGTTGTGAGTGAATGCATGGTGGGTTCTGGGTGCAAGCTAGGGCATTGGTCGGTAGCACCCGGGGCACTATAAGGACTGGTCTGAGGGATCCGTTGCAATACACTTCCGTACTAACCACAAGTCTAATGGGTAAGTCCTAACTAAGGTATGGAGTGTTCCAAACCGAGGCCACCATTTGGAGATGGGTCAAGCAGCACCTGCGGGAGTCTTGTACCAATGTGGCGCAAAAGGGGGTGCGACGTTAGCCGGGATGCGGCCCAGCGCGCCGGCGAAACCTAGAGCGGGTGGTTATCGCTTGGAGCATTTCATGCTGAGGTTTTGGCACGAGTTCCCATGGTATGGGTCAACTCGTTTAGGGATGAGTGCGTGCCTTGTGGGTACAGTAGTACATCTGTGATCAGAGTCATAAATCTTTTCGAAAAGCCGAGCCCACGGTCAAGGGCGGGTTGCGTGACATCCCACAGTTAGATTACTTTGAACCTGTATGTGCATGATGGTTTGACATGTAAGGACTGTTGTGCGAGGAGGTAAAACGTACTCCTCGAGTTAGATGATGTTGTTGATGCTCATGTTTACTTTTCCGCATGATAAAATTTGACTACACTAAATGCAATAACTGAAAATGTACTTTTTTGCACTGTTAGCCATTACCCTTCCTTATTTATTACCATGCATTATTACTTGCATTTGAGGTGGCTTGTTGAGTACTTTTCGTACTCATACCCGTTGAACACCACAGAGGATACCTACTACGAAGACGGTCTGGAGTAGCGACCCAGTCAAGCAAAGATCCTGAAGAAGGCATTCGTCATGCTATTTACTTTTATTACTATTTTTATTTCAACTCTGATGTAATAATTATGGTCTGCGTACCATTAATACTGGCGTATGTGCGGTTGTCGCATTATGAACCTCTTGTATTATTGTTTTTCTATGGAAATTCAATAATGTTCCGATTTCGGTAAATCGGGGCGCCACAGCTTGTGTCCAAGTTTTCTGAGCAGATGCATAGCGAGTTTGAGATGAGTCTCATGGGTGAACTCAAGTACTTTTTAGGTCTCCATATCAAGCAGACCAAGGACGACATTTTCATCCACCAGGGTAAGTACACATGGGACATGCTAAAGAAATTTGATTTTGGTGGAGAGCTGAAGCCACAGATGACCCCAATGGGTACATCTGGAGGTCTGGACAAGGACGAGAACGACGTCAAGGTAAACGAGAGAGAGTATCGAGGGATGATCGAATCACTGCTATACTTGACTGCGACGAGATCGGACATTCAGTTTGCTGTGGGTGTGTGCGCGCATTTTCAGTCTTCACCACGCGCATCTCACCGACAGGCTGTCAAGCATATTTTAGGTACCTTACTTATGCTCCTGATCTAGGTCTTTACTATTTTGCATCATCGTCTCTTGATTTAGCTGGTTTTTCTGACGCTAATTTCGGTGGGTGCCGGCTGAATCGCAAGATGACTTCCGGTACTTGCCAGCTTCTTGGTTCTTCGCTTGTATCTTGGTCTTCTCGAAAACAATATGGAGTTGCGCTTTCTAATACTGAGGCTGAGTATGTAGCTGCTGCTAGCTGCTGTTCTCAGTTGGTTTGGATGATTTCTACTTTGCGGGATTTTGGGTTGTTCTTCCCTGCTAGAGTTCCTTTGTTTTGTGATAGCACTAGTGCAATTAGTGTAGGGAAAAACCCATGTCTTCATTCAAAAACCAAACATATTGATGTGCGCTTTCACTTTCTAAGGGATCAATATGAGAAAGGGGTCATTGATTTTATTCATGTTGATACCCATCAACAGTTGGCTGATATTTTTACTAAACCCTTAGATCAGTCCACTTTTGAGCATTTGCGAGGGGATTTGGGAGTTGTGTATCCTTTTTAGGATACTTTGAGTCAGTTTTTCTTTTCTTCTTTATTTTTTATTGAGTCTTTTTGTGTGCATTCATATCATGCATAATCATCAATCACATTTTGAGTTTGCTTCTGTTATATGATTAATCTGCTTTACTTTCTCTAGCTAGTATATGTTTTTGATTACTTGTCGATGATCATGTTCTGTTTCAGTTCACATGATATATCTGATATTTGTCATATGCATGGCTTTTATGTTTTAAAATTGAAAAAATGATCACCATTGCATGTGTAGGCTGAATGCTTTCGCTATCTTTTACATGCCTGGTAGCTAGATCCTTACTTAGATGCAGATATGCAACTTGGACATCTATATGCTTTAAATATGAAAAGTGTGTTATAAAAATGATAAAAAGTTCTGAAAAATGAAAAATTTATGCATTTTTATGATTATTAGAAAAGATCCAGGTGGGTTTGCTTTGTCGCATTGCATTGTTCTGGACTGCTTACCATAGCACTTTGGTATGAACTAGGACGGTGTAATGTATGCCAAGACCAATGTCTTAAGCTTCTGATGGTCCAGTTCTGGCCTAGGCTTGACTTGGTCGGTTAGCATAAGGTTTGACATGCAAATAACCCCTGGCATAAATGAAAAAAAATAAAAAGGAAAAAGAAAAAGTCTAAAAATTTTTAAAAAGAAGACAAGTTTGCTGAAGCACTTTGATTTGGACAATGCTTATCTTGGTAGATATCAGTTAGCTTTTGCATCTCTTGCTTTACTTTGCTTGTCAACTAGAAAATGTGGTGATGCTTTTGTTTGCAAAAATCAAAAAATGCGTGCTAATGACTCTCTTTAGATATCATCTGTTGCACTGATCATATCATGTATCTTAGACAGTATATCTTTTGCTATACCTGTTAGATGTTGTAATTGCAGTTAAACATATCTAAGAAGCATGCTTTTCACACTCCACCTGCACCCCATCTGCATTCATGGCATATTTTGAAGGGGAGCTGCATTTCAGGGGAAGTTTGTGTCTATGTCTCTTTAGAGTGCATTTCGTCTCACTTGATGAGTCCAATTGTCAACAAGGGGGAGAAATTTTGGATATATTTTTTGGCTTTCTCTGGGATTTATTTCAGGGGGAGTATTTCAGTCTTTTGCCTTTACTCTGTTATCCTTGTTGGTAGTTCTGAGATTGCACTTGTTTTTGAGTCTTTATTTTTGGTTAACCATAATGACTGTTTTCTTGCTTCTGTTTGGCTTTTTGGTCATTAGGGTTAAACTTTTATTTTCTTCCTTCTATTTTTCTTTTGTCTTTGTTTTCCTGTTTCCACATGTTTTTGCAGGTTCTGAAAAAGTGCTGAAGAGGGTGTTGACAATGCACTCATCAAGGGGGAGATTGAGAAACCATGATGAAGAACATGGGTTTGATACTCCAGATATGATGAGTGATTGTCAACGGAAGTCAAAGGAAAAGACATGAAGACCTGTCGTGTCTAAGGCGTGTGTGACTCAGGTAAACGGGCAGCGAGCGACAGCCGGGCAAAGGAGCTGTGGAGTCGGGTTGGCCCAATCCGGGTACATGGGATAGGAGAGGCAGATGATCCACTGGTCTGTTGACTGGGTTTGATGTAGGTACATGGGCGGCGAGCGATTGCCGGGCTGAGGAAGCTGCGGGGTCGGGTCGGCCCAATCCGGGTACCCGATGCGAAGACGGTGGACGCTTTGTCAGTTTCGGCGCAAAACTGACAACCTATGATTATTTTGTTTTTAGGATATTAATATTTAGTTTTTAAGTTCAGAATATTTTTATTTGAGTCAATTGATTTTTCTAAGAATATTTTAGTAATTTTAGGAATTTATTTTAGAGTCAGTGTTAATTTACCCTAGGGGTAAATTTGTCTTTTCATGTATTAGGAGTCGCCTATAAATAGGCCCCTATCCCCTTGGGGATAGATGACTGTTTTCAATAATTAATCCTCAGTCCAAAAAAAATTGGGGTGACATCATCTGTTCTGCTCTCCGGATTTTTCTCATCTACGTTTCCAAGAGATTTTTCTCCGGAGCAGCTGTTTTCGCCACCGCCGGCCAGACGTGCAGCAGTTCTTGGGGGAACCTTTCAAGCACGTGGATCGAGACAGCAGCAGCCGGCTGAATTGTTCCTTTTCGGCATCGCACGGCATCAGGCGCATGGAGGAAGCTTCAGGCGGGCAGATCGAGGCCGAGTGACAGGGAGCTGCAGCCATTGCGGAAACCGTCAATTGTTTTTTGCTCGTTGTTTCTCGTCACGGCGTGCTCGTCTACGGCGACAGGTTACGTGCAGGAGTAAATTTCTTTGGCACGGAGATCGGTGGCTGGCCCGGTGTACAGGGATCTGACGCACGTGAGCTGCACGGAAGCCCAGATCTGATCCACGCACGCGCGCGGGCCCCACGCGGTGGCTGCTGTGCCAGTTTTCTTCGTCCCGCCAGCGCTGCATCTGTGAAGGTCTCAGGAAGCGGTGCGCTCAACATCGGATCATCTGCGCCGCTCGACGATGAATATGGCGAAGGTAAGCCCTTCCTTGAACTAATCTACTATTTTTCAGTTAGGATAATTAAATCATTAATTGCCTGAAAATCTAATTATAAATTTTGTAGTGAATGTTTATCTGCTAAAATATTTTTAGTGCACGCATAATTTTTATTTAAGTATTTTTTATCTATTCATATAAAAAGAAAAAAATTATTATTATTATTAGTCGCATCAATATTTTTATTCTAGTTTTACGTACAATACTTTAGGTTTATTTCTGAATTAATTTTTAATGATCCATTGTTTATTCATTTGATTAGCATTTTATTTTAGACTGAAATATAAATATTTCGTGATTTATCTAGGTGTTTTTATTTTCTGCGGTATTTTTATTCAGTTTATCTTTGATATCATTTTAATTAAGACACCGGTCATTTCTAGGCTAGACAACTTTAGTTTCAGTAATTTGCTTTGCTAATATTATCTGTCTGGTCAAGTTCGTTTGGGCGTTGGGATTAGGATATAGTTTAGCAAGAAATTTTTATGCGCCCATTCACCCCCCTCTGGTCGGTACTTTCGGTCCTACAAAAGCTTGGATCGACGAGGCCCGTCGGCAAAATCAAGCGCAAACAAAGCCTCCGCTTCCAGCTTGGCCAGCTCCGACCCCTCCTGCCCCGCCGACCGACCCGCACGTCTAGTCTTATAGGGTGTTTAAATATGTATAAGAAATCTTGTAAAGCTCTTTGGATTAATGAATGAAAAGTTTGTAAGCGAAGAACTTGTTTGAATGTTTATTCTTTTAGGTTTTGCCATGTCCTTCGGAGCCTGACTTCGAAATACTGGAAATTAATGAAGGGCTCCATCGACAGTGGTCATTCCTTGAGAGCTTAAGGCCTTACTGCTGCTCTCGCTTCTCTGTTCCTCGTGGAGATCAAGGAGAGATAGCCTCCGAAGTTTGTTGTGAAGTCTTAACTTATATCAAGGAGGAGGAAAAGGAAAAACATCTTCATCCTCCGAGCATGTAGATTGGTCTGATTCGGAGTATCAGGCCGAAGACCCTGCGGAGGCTAACTCCGAAAGGCTTCTGACTTGGGATGAACTTCAAGAGGAGCAGAAGAAACTGCGAGCCTCGAAGAAGAAAAGAAGCGCTCAGACTAAAAAGACAGTTTCGACAGCTTCAAGCTCCGGAGGTCAAAGTAGCCTTAGAAGTAGTTCTAGAGGCCGAATGGGTCTCTGATTTTACCTAGGCTTAGACCAAAATTTCTCTTGATGTAAAAGTATGATTATTAAATTAATATGAATTGCTTCGGAAGCATCTTGTTGTTCCTTACTCTCCTACCCCTCCTTGTGGGTGGGGGACCTTACGCATTGCAATAAGGTCCATCGGACACAATGATTTGCACAACAATCTGATGCTTCACACAACACTCAGTAACCATACTTTACTTTTTCGTAGAGTTCTTTGAACTATACATTCGTATTATGATATTTGTAAGCTTCGGAGCTGAATTTATACTCGCAAGCTCCTATACTAGTCGCTTAGGACTTTAAAAGTGTCTCATTAGCCAGAGCCTTGAAACCTTATTGCTTGGTCACCTTCGACTCTTTTACAGATGCTTCGAACCCGGAGGTCAGAAATCTGTTCCTTTAAAGTCCATAGACTCTTCTATGGATCCTAACAAGCTAAAGCCTGGAATCCGTAGGCTTGGCCACCTTCGGCTCTTTTACAGATGCTTCGAACCCGGAGGCCAGAAATCTGTTCTTTTAAAGTCCTTAAACTCTTCTACGGATCCTATCAAGCTGGAGCCTGGAATCCATAGGCTGGCCACCTTCGGCTCTTTTACAGATGCTTCGAACCCGGAGGCCAGAAATCTGTTCTTTTAAAGTCTTTAGACTCTTCTACGGATCCTAACAAGCTGGAGCCTAGAATCCATAGGCTGGCCACCTTCGGCTCTTTTACAGAAGCTTCGAACCCGGAGGCCAGAAATCTGTTCTTTTAAAGTCCTTAGACTCTTCTACGGATCCTAACAAGCCGGAGCCTGGAATCCGTAGGCTGACAGCGGAGCCCTTGAACCAATGGTTCGAAGGCCATTGCCCAGGTCATCAAAAAGATGCTTGACTCCGCAAGCATCTCCGTTCTCCTGATGCGTCCACCAGGAGTAAGGGATATTCAAAGAGCAAACAAGATTCGAACCTCCAATTTTATTTAGAAAGGAACTTTTACAATTGATTACAAGGAGCCCCTAAGCGTAATAACGCTTAAGGTGCTCCGCATGCCATGCATGCTTCAACTCTTCCCCTTCTAAATTAGCTAATTTAAATGATCCGGGGCGCCCTGAGCGTAGGATAATATATGGTCCTTCCCATTTATTTCCTAACTTCCCCGGGGCTATTACACTTCGCAAAACTAAATGACTTGGCCTAAGCTCATTTAGCTTTATCTTCGGGTCATACCATGTTTTTTGTTTGGTCTTGGTACTTCATCAGATTGGCGACAGCTCGAAGCCTTGGTTCTTCTGACAAGTCTAGCGAAGTGTTCCTCTCATCTTCGTCTCTAGGTTCTACTACGCGAAGGGATCCACCCTGAGCTCCGTAGGAGTCATGGCCTCATCTCCGAATAGCAGCCTGAATGGGGTAAAGCCTGTGGATCTGGCTTGAGTGGTCCGAATGGACCATAAAATCTTAGGGAGCTCTTCGACCCACAACCCCTTGGCCAACCCAACAATCATTCGATTCAGACTGGAGAGAATATTCCCGTTGGCTCACTCGACGGCTCCGTTAGACTGCGGGTGGCGCACTGCTGCGAAGCATAACTTGATGCCCAGTTCTTCACAAAATTCTTTGAATGTTTTAGCTTTGATCTAGGTTCCATTATCTACAGTTAGCTCCCTTGGTACTCGGAACCTGCATATAATATTTTGCTAGAAATTTTTTGCACATTTCTTGAAGTGATAGCAGTAAGGGGTTATGCTTCGACCCACTTAGAGAAATATTCAATTGCTACCACTGCAAACTTCAAGCTGCCTTTTGCCATTGGAAAAGGGCCGATGAGATCCATGCCCCACCGTGCCATTGGCCATACCAAGGCAATAACTTGAAGTGGTATTGGCGGATGGTGGCTTCGTCTGCCCATCCACTAGCATCCTTGGCAGGTTCGAACCAACTCCTCCGCATCTCTTACAATTGTCGGCCAGTAGAGCCCCTGACAGTGTCTTTCCTACTAGAGCACGAGGGGCTAGGTGACTTCCACATAAACCTTCGTGAATGTCCCGAAGTATATCTTGGCCTTCAGGTTGAGAGATGCACCGGAGTAGAGGAGAACAAACTCCGGCTTTGTATAACACTCCATTGACAAGCTTATAATTTTGAGCCCTTGCTTGCAACCTTTGGAAATCCGGACCTTCTGACGAATCTGCGCTGCCTTGCAAGACATCCATTATCGGACCCCTTTAGAGCTTTGAAAATTGGAAGGCTTCGTTCGGCTGACCTGGCCAGGAATCTGCTGAGAGCTGCGAGCCGTCCAGTTAGCTTCTGGACTTGTTTCAAATTTTCTGGTGGAGCCATTATTTGCAGTGCACTTATCTGCGTTGGGCTAGCTTCGATTCCCCTACTCGAAACTAAGTACCCTAACAGTTTTCCTGCTTGCGCCCCGAATATACATTTTTCAGGGTTGAGGCGGACTCCACATGCTCGGAGGCTCTCACATGTTTTAGCTAAGTCTAGACTATGTTGATGCTTTTCAGCACTCTTTATTACAATGTCATCCATATAGGCTTCGACATTTCGGCCTATTTGGTGACCTAGAGCCTTAGCTATTAAACATAAAAATGTGGCTCCGGCATTCCGCAAGCCAAAAGGCATTCTTACATAACAAAATACTCCGGATAGAGTTATGAAACTTGTCTTGGCTTCGTCTTCGCGCTTTAGCCAGACTTGATGATAACCGGAGTAAGCATCGAGGAAACTCAGCAATTCGGAGCCAGCTGTAGAATCCACCAGCTGGTCTATTCGGGGCATAGGGTAGGGGTCTCGCGGGCATGCTTTATTTAATGATGTAAAATCGATGCACATGCGCCATTTGCCGGAGCCCTTTTTCCTGACAAAAACAGGGTTGGCCAACCACTCTTCTCTGATGATGCCAACCCTTAACAATTTTTCCACTTCAATCTTAGCGAGGTCTGCCCTTTCCACAGACAGCTTACGGAGCCCCTGGCGTACCGGCCTAGCCTTCAGGTTGACGAGCAAGCTATGCTCGATGATACTCCGGTCAACCCTGGTGATGTCTTCGTCAGTCCAGGCAAAGATGTCCAAATTTTGCTTGACTACTTCTTCCAACGAAGCAGCTATCTACGGAGATAGCCCCTTGTCGAACTATACTGGGTATTCTTTGCCATCCTTCAAAATTATTTTCGTCACGACATCACCTTTCGGGCTTGGCTTGAGGGAAAGGCCCTTCGAAGAGTTCGAAGACTCTGGAACCTCCTCAGTGTGCTCCATCACACTGTGTACTTGCCGAGGGTCCAACGGCTGGCCATGACCATACTCCGTTCTTCGGGCTATAGCTTAGTCTCCTGAAATAGTAAGAACTCCACCTTGCATGGGCATCTTGAGACATAGATAGTTGTGATGTGCTATAGCCCCAAACTGGTTCAACATCCCCCGTCCGAAAATTGCGTTGTAGGCATATGGGGCGTCGACGACATCGAAGATCACCTCTTCCACCCTGGCCAAGGGCCCCTCTCCGAAGGCAACCTCGAGGCCTATTTGGCCGAGGGCATCGAGAGGCGGACCTGCAAAACCTTGAAGTGGCCGGGCCACCGGAAGTAAATGCCAATGAGGTATGCACATTTGATCGAAGGCTTAGACAAAAAGTATGTCTGCAAAGCTTCCGCCGTCCACCAAGACCCTTCGAACTTCCACCCCAGCTATACCTGCTGAAATGACCAAGCGGTCAACATGGGGGAACTTCACCCCCATGACATCATTGGCAGCGAATGAAATAGGTACATGAGACCATTCAGGCATTCCCTCCACGGAATGCGAGGTCCCTATGTGTCCTACTTCACGGACGTACTCTCGTCACTGCCTTTTGGACATGTTACCAAGGGTCCCCCCTCCGGAGATGGGCAGGACCACTCGCTTGCCATGGTCTTGGGGGTCTTCCTGCTTCGGTGGTGGCATAATGTTGGCCACCGGTAGCTGCATGGGGGCTTCGGGGACACCGGCTCGGGCCACAATTTGCACAAGCTCCGACCATGCCGCTGGAGGGGTTCGATCCAAAGTACGTCGCCCAGTACTTCATCCGAGGTATTCACCCCGAAGGATTAATACCGCCTTGCAATCCTTCATGTCATGGCTTCTATTGTCGCCATGCACGCAACAGAAAAAGCTATGGCGCCTGCCAGGTATTTCTTGGGGCTTCGGTGCTCCAGCCTTGAAGCTTTGCGCCTGCTGAAAGTTGGCAGGTGCCTTTGGAACGGAGGGTGCAATGTTCAACACCTCTGAGCGGAAGTGTTTCTTTCCCCGCCTGTGATCGTTGAAGCGATTGTCTTGAGGGGGTTGCGGAGAAGTCGAGGCTTCGGGCTCCGTCTTCACTTCCCGAAGGGCTGGTGCAGGTGTTGCGGATCATCGAAGACAACCTTCCTCCACCTTGGCATACTGTTCGAAGTATGCCATCAGCTGTGCCATGGATGACACAGGCTTCCAATGAAGCTTGCTGAGGAGATCGGTGTTCAACACCCCTTCGCGGGTGGCGTCGACTATCGAAGAGGTAGACAAGCCCTTGATCTGCGATTTGGTGTGGGCGAAGCGTGTGAAGTATTCCCGAAGTGTCTCCCTTGCTCGCTGCTTCACCTGAAATAAGCTCCCCGTCGACATCGGAGCCACAAAGGTACCTTGGAAGTTGCTTACAAACTTCCTCTTCAACTGCTCCCAGGATTTGATCGATCCTGGTTTCAAAGACCAGAACCATCGGAGAGCCACACCTTCGAGAGCGAGGGGAAAACACTTTGCCATATTGTTACGCACCTCTCCACTTGCTTCTATTGCCAGGGCATACGAACGAGTGAATTCTCCGGGGTCGGACCCACCGGAATACTTGTGCAGCTTCGAGGCTTTGAACCTGGGGTCGAAGGGCACCTTTTGCAAGTCCGAATGTAGCGGAGACTCTTCATTGAAAGATGTGTTCTCAGCCTCCTCTGGGACTTGGAAAGCTTCAGGAAGGTTGCGAGCACCACCGTCTTGAGGCCCTTCTGGATCTTGGGTGGAAGCTTGGGAGCGGAGGCGATCAGCAGCTTCTTGCCTCCACCTAGCCACTTCCTCCTAAAGTCGCGCTACTTGAGTAGCCTCGTCCTTAGGAAGGTCTTCGTCTCTATCGGAGGAGAGCTCTGGGTCTTGGGAACTAACATAATCAGTTTGGAGCACCGTAGGAGCGGCCCGAGGGCCTCTGGGTACTCGACGCCCAGCGACGCCTTCTGGGGTTGTTGGAACAGCTGAGGGTCTGGCTCTGTTGGTCCGAGGGGACAGGGAGGATCCGAGGCTAGGCTCCGCTTGGGAGGCATAGCTAATGAAAAAGAGGTCCAAAGACCGAGGACTTTTATTGGTTTGGGAAGGCGAGGAAAGGCCTTCGAACCGCACTAAGAAGCCCTTTACCGAAGGGTGCACGGAATCTTGAGATTCCGAAGCTCCCTCCGCAAGTGCTCTTCGAAGTGCAGTCAGCAGTAGAAAACTAGCTTTTAGAACTAGGATCCCCACGGACGGCGCCAACTGTTGGCGTAAAAGATTACGCTAACAGGTTCTCTAAAATTAAGAACTAACAAACAGTGAGTTCGTGTTAAGAACTATCTCAAGCCTCCGAATCGGATAATAGCTTAAGTAGTCCGAATGTGTGTATTGAATAGTTGAGTATTCGATGCCTATTACAGCGTAAGAAGGGGCGTATTTATAGGAAAAAAAGCCTAAGGAAAAGACCTATTTACCCCTCAATTACAACCGACATAGTGGAAACTATTCGGTACCCTGAACAGGGTTAAAATGGTAAAATCTACCTAGAGTAAGTAGATAAGACAAACATCTTATCAACCTTGCAGTTTTGCACCGGAACTTCATATCCTGCGAAGGGTTCCTTCGGATAGTAAGTCGAAGCACCCTTCGGCTTGATGACTCCACCACCTTTGGTCATAAGCTTATCAGCTCCGAAGCTGATAGTTATCTTGAACTGTTAATCTCTAAGTCCTGAAGGTGAAGTATTTTCCCCCAACAATAACATTTTAAAAAACACAAGTCCTTGTGATACTTGTATGCTTATCTTAGAAGATAAAATTTTCAGGAGAAACATACTGAAACTAACATGGAAAAGGAGTTTGTGTCATCGGATGGTTACCATTTGTACAAAATTGTCTACATTGTTGCATCCTTTCATAATAACTCAAATATATTAAGCTCTCAAAAGTAAACCAAAGCATTCTATTATGCTAGTGGGTAGTATTTACTTCAAGTAAAGGAGATGTTGAAAGCATACCTCACTAACTCAGTTCTACCAGACATGAAAGGCTTGCCGGCATATAGATCAGCAAGAATGCAACTACTACTCCAAAGAGAAATTAAATTAAAAGGCAGGCACTACATTAGATAATCAAAGTATCATCAGTGCAGTGAACATTGCATCAAGAATGTGTAACGATACTAGGTGCACAATCAGAAGAAACAGTTGCTCTACTACAGGAAAAAAATGTAGGTGCATCCCAATCAAATTTATACGAACCCCTTTATTACAAATATCATGGTCTGCATCATGTATAACCACAGGCACACGGTGACCGCAGGAGTGATGGGCGCACGTGGCAAAATGATTGATGCAGCACTTACGAGTGAAGCAACGACACAGACATGAAGCCAAAGGGATCGACCCAATTCATCTATCCATTTATCTTAAAGTTGTTATTGGTTTCCTTGCAAATAGACTAAGTTGTTTAGATTGCTCCATTTAAGATATAGCAAGATCAATTATCCCAAGTATCTCTCTCTATTGTCTGCACGCAACCACGGCTCCAGGATGGCACAAACTCGATCCTCATCCTCTTGTCGAGCACAGCTATGCCCTCCACAGTTTAGGTTCCCCACCACACAATAGAAAAAGCAGAAGTATGAACTCAAATATTTCTTTTCTATCAATGATATTTGTATAGATGACTCATGTCATAAGAAACAACAAATATGTAATGGCATCAAGGTTTCGTAAATTTCATCGTACAAGAATCAAGAATCTTAGTTAAACTCTTGCTTTTATCTTCAGCCTTTTAAAATTGTTTATCAAAGCTATAATATGGTATTGGAATTCATAAGAAATTGAGCAGTTTAGGCGTAGGTACCTTCATCAAATTGCACTTAGCTCCATCTATCAACTCTAGCATGAACGACTATGCAGTTTGTGACAGGGGCTCACCCTAAACAGTGCACATGCATAAGACATTAACCATAACCTTCATAGCATACATTATTTTTTAGGCCATTCCCAGAATAAAGTGCATAGTATAGCTTCACGTTATCATCATGGGTAGGCATTCCAAAAGTTAAAAATATGAACCTAGTGGGCTGCTAGTGTTATTGCTCCCATAGAAGTTGCAGAGTATGTAAGCAATGCATAAAATGCTTTCTAAATAGTTAGTTACAGTGAAGTTAAGGACATGGAACATTGGACCAAAATAAATTGTTGTACTTTCGAAGTCATTGTGGCTGCTGCTGCAAGATCGAGCCCTAAATCAAGGGGAGTAGCAGATCTGGCGAGCTGGGAGAAGCGAGATGGCGTGGTGGGCGGGGAGCATGCATGGGAGGGCTGGACATCCGAAACCCCCTGGCGCAATACGACGGGCACGCTGGTGGTGGCGGCGGTGGCAGGGAGCAGGTGCCGACGACGCCCAACAACAGCGGGAGCAACAACCATGATGACTCTTTGGGCGGCACCACGCAGGACTCACCGACGTCCTCAAGGTTGGGGCTAGAGGGAACCGACTCCTCTGCAGTCGGAAGGCTGATTGTAGAGAGCAGTCGGGCTGTGGAGCCTTCTTCGCTCTCCCTGAAGCCTCCTGTGAAGTCGGTCTCACTTGTGCGGAACCCTCTCGTGCACCCGTCCGATCGAAATCGGACGGCGCTAAAGAGCCAACTTTCCTCTACAGTCGGCGAGACCGATTGTAGAGGATCTCGTTTCGGGCTAGAGTAGGTAGAAGCGGTTGGAGGGATGAGGATAGGGGTAAGTGTGGAGTGTGGGATTTGGTTTTCATGGAGACCGCGCCTATTTTTCAATGTGTGTTTGCTTGCAAATTTTTTCGCACGTAATCAAAATATTTTCAAAGACACACAAAATAATTTTTTTAATTAAAAAAACCATTAAGTTCAATATTTCTGATCGAGTTTTGCAACTATTAAAACTAAAAATGGACTAAAAAACATAAATATAATTTTTCTTAAAATTTTGGATCATTATTTCAAACACTTACAATTCAAATATCACTTATTTCAATTTAAATCTTAGAAAAACACTTAATGAATTAAAATAGTAAACTAACATAGATTTTACATTAGATAATTTATGTTGTATTTTTATTTTAAAAAGTTTTAAACTCAAACGAGAATTTAACCATCGATTTCCTATCAAACCTAACCCATCTTTCTCTAAACCCTAATTCCTTCTCAAAGAATATCTATTTTCTCCACATCCTACATGAAAAATTTATCAAAAAAATTAATTTTCTTATCACAGCATATACGTATCATATCATAACACCCTGACAAGTCTCATCTTTTTCAGACTTTTTTTTATTTTTAAGAATTAAAAAATCATTAAGCTCCACATTTCCGATCGAGTGTCACAATCTAGATTTTTCAAAAATTATTTTAATTTAGAGGCGAATACCTATAAATAAAATCAAAAACATGAATATGATTTTTTTATAAATTTTGGTTCATTATTTCATGCACCTGCAGTTCAAATTTCCCATATTTCAATTTAAATCATAGAAAAACAATTAATTCATAAAATAGTACACTGATCCAAATTTTTTACATAGAATAATATATGTTGTATTTTGACACATTTTTAGGGACAGACATGCTGAGGTTTATTGACACATTTATCGATGGATATTGTCACTGGGCATTACCGACAGATTATCAGTCACTATTTATATTTATTACCGACAGATGATTTGTTACCACGTATTACCGACAACCAATAGAATTAGTGACTTTAAATGTCATTTTTTTTTACATATGTCTAATGCTAAAACAGTAAAACGATGTCACGGTGTAGCGTTTCTGCTCGAGGGATGCCCGCGCGTGGCAGCTTCCGTCGGTAGAAGCAGCACGTAAGCCAAGCACGAGCTCGTTTCTCCTACTGTCTGTGATTTTTATTAGTGCATGGGACTGAGTCCTGTGACCAGCGTACTTCTTCATCTTCCATTTGTTTTACGGTAAGAACATGTAAGTCTTTTCTTGTCCATTGCAGTTAATCTGTTCATTTAAATTAATACAAGATATTTTTATTCTAGGTACATGATAGATGTACGTTGAAATGTCTATAAAATTTTTGAGATGAACTACATATAATAGATTTAGTGCTTCGATTACAGTTGCATCTGGTGTTTTCACCGGGCTCTGCTGAACTCCCATGACACTGTGCCACTGTTTCTTGGATTCGTGTCTTCTCAAAACTACCGGCCATTTTTCTTCTTCTTTTACCTGCGAATATTTTGCTGTTTTGTCTCAAGTCGTTGGTAGCACACAGATTTCACGCAATATCTCTCTTTTGGATGCTAGAGGTTGTATTAGGGGCCTGTTTGGTTCTTTTAGGGACTAAACTAAACTTTAGTCTCCTCTTTTTTATAGGACTAAACTTTAGTCCTTTGGTGTTTGGTTCTAAGGACTAAAGAACTAAAAGAGAGTGAGGGCTGAGAGTTAAGTAGTACTTTTAGTCCCTTTTAGCAAGGTTTTTGGGATTAAAGGGCTAAAGTTTAGGGACTAAAATTTAGTCCCTTTTAGTCCTCATGTTTGGCAATTTAGAGACTAAAAGGGACTAAAGTTTAGTCCCTAAACTTTAGCAACCCCAAACCAAACACCCCCTAGGTGCAAGTGAGCATGGAAGTATGTGCCGCACTAACCGAGACATGAACTTTTGAGGTAGTTCACGATTTCTAGCGCAACTTCATTAACATTTACTACTACAACATAGTTTTTATTTATGGTTCCGCCGTGTGAAAATTTTTATTGCGCCCATTCTCCTCCCTCTGGTCGCTACTCTCGGTCCTACATACATCTTAAGTTTATCCGAATTATCCTCCGACCTCGACAATGTTCGAAGATTTCAACCCAGATGTAACGTGTGAAATAAATGCAGGCCCCTCTCAAGACTCCGTCCTACACCTTCACACCTCAGACTCCTGAAATAAATACTCTTCCTTGAGCATACGAAGCCCCTCTCAGGACTCCGTCCATGCTTCGAACCAACGGTGCCGCTCCTGCGGCTCCGACTGTACTTCGAACTGACTTGTTCAGTTCTCAAGACCCGGAGGTCTCCTCCGGAAGAAATGAAGACCGTCCTGACGACGTGAAAACCCAGATAGCCCGTCTTCAGGCTGAAGTGATGAGGTGGAGCCAGGAAGCTGCGGACAGGCCTCGTCCTCAAGCTAGCCCCGTCATCCTGAAAGTGCCTCAAGATGATGATATTGCCTTTCCCGAAGCCTTTGAGATTCTAAGAAGCACCGAGAATGCTTCTTTTGATGATGAATCTCCATTACATCCAGATTTGCAGAAGGTGCGCTTCGACCCTAAGTTCAGAACTTTGAAGCTTTGTAAGTACTCCGGAGAGGAAGTTCCCGGAGAATTTTCCCGTTCGTATGCATTAACAATCGAGGCTAGCGGAGGGATTAGAGATACAATGGAAAATGCTTCCCCCTTGCGCTTGAAGGAGTCGCTTTGCATTGGTTCTGGTCTTTGAAACTAGGATCAATTAAATCTTGGGATCAGCTGAGAAAGAAGTTTGTAAATAACTTCCAAGGGACCTTCGTGCCCCCTATGTCCACTGGAAGCCTTTTTCAGGTGAAGCAGCAACCTGGAGAAACTTTACGGCAATATTTCAAGCGCTTCGCTCATACGAAGTCTCAGATAAAGGGGTTGTCCACATCGTCCGTCGTTGATGCAGCGTGTGAAGGTGTTACAAATGCAGGCCTCCTCGACAAACTTTATCGGAAGCATATATCTTCAATAGCTCAACTAATGACCTATTTTGAAGAATATGCTAGGTCTAAAGAAGGATGGCTTCGAAGAACTACTTTGCCTTCGTCGACTTTCTTCCAAGAAGTCAAGGTTGAACCGAAGCCCCCAAGTTCTTCACAATTCTCCCTTTTCGAAAATAATCACAATGATAGCCGAAGAGGGCGAAAGCATCCCCGTTCCGAAGTCTTGAACATTGCTCCCTCTTCGTCTAAATTTCCCCCTAAGAATCCGCAAGCTCCAGGAAACAAGGTCAGCGGATGGAGGCCGCCAGGGAAGCCAGCTAGCAAAGGCTAAGCCTTCTTCTGCTGTGTCCACGGTGAGAACCGAATACATGCTACCGATACATGTAGATTGGCTCTGAAGAGCGAGTACCTCGAAAGGAGCTCTGGTTGAGGCACTACTGACCAAGCCCCTCCCGAGGCACGTTCGGAGCCGGTTCAGACCATCGGACGTGTAGACAGCTTCGAAGCCCCAAGACAGCTTTCGGTGGCTAGTGTTATGCCACCCCCGAAACAAGAATATACACAAGACCGTGGCAAAAGAGTGGTTCTTCCTATCTCCGGAGGAGGAACTCTGGGCAGCATATCAAAAAGACAAAGGAGGGAGTATCTTTGCGAAGTAGGGCATATGGGGACCTCCTCGTCGACTGTTGAAATGCCCGAGTGGTGCCACGTTCCTATATCTTTCTCCTCAGCCGATGCAATGGGTATAAAATTCCCTCATGCGGACCCTCTTGTTATCACTGTTGATATTGCAGAAACAGAAGTTCGGAGAATACTGGTTGATGGCGGAAGCTCCGCGGATATCATCTTTGTTCAAGCCTTCGACCAGTTATGTATCTCGCAGAAACATCTCCTTCCAGTAGCTCGTCCGCTTCAAGGCTTTGCAGGACCCCCTCTCGATGCCCTCGGCCAAATAAGCCTCGAGGTTGCCTTCGGAGAAGGGCTCTTGGCTAGAACGGAAGAAGTGAATTTCGGCGTAGTCGATGCCCCTTATGCCTATAATGTCATCTTCGAAAGGGGCATGTTAAATCAATTCGGAGTCATGGCACAAATTAATTATCTATGCCTGAAGATGCCCATGCAAGGAGGAGTGCTTACAGTCTTCGGTGATCAAGCTGTAGCATGAAGGGCAAAGTACGACCATGGTCCACCTCTTGACCCTCGGCAGATAAATAATGTGCAAGATCATTCGGAGGATATTCCTATGTCAAGTGAATTCTCGAAGATATCATCCCCTGGGCCAAGCCCTGAAGGAGAAATTGTGACGAAGATAATTATAAAGGATGGCTAAGATTATCCTATCCAATTTGGTAAAGAATTGCCTCCGAAAATCACTACTTCACTAGAATTGCCTTTTCAAATCACCCAACGTACCTCTAAATGAACAAATGGAAGCAGATATAGTAAAGACTCCGATAAAAACAGGTGCTATCACCCTCCTATCTGATATTATGTCAAATGATAGATTGAAGGATCACCAGCACTAAATTTGCACACATGGTGAAAAGCATCACTGCATACGGCAACACATGATCGGCAAGCTGGGAAAGAAAAATAAGGGAGAAAAATATTTCTAGATTCAACTTTGAGCCTTCAAGATTTTCAGGAAATGACCACCTTCCAGAATTTTTATAGTATATAGATGAGCCAAAAACAATATGTAACTCTATTCAGAACCTTTTGCAAACTTCAAACATGGAACCCTTGTAACTTAGACAACAAGAGTTATGTAGAACTCAGGTCCAAAAAAAAAACCAAAACTAATCAAAAATCGCCTCAAAGATTGAATCCAGACTGAAAACATAAAACTTGGCAGAAATCAGCAGTTTTCAGAACTTTTTATGCACTTTGTTGGACAGGAAAATATATGCAGCAGTGGTTGAAACCTTCTGCAAATTTCGAACATGAAACCCTTGAAACTTTATGTTCAAAGGCTATGAAGAACTTGGATCCAAAAACAGTACCAAAACAGACCAAACATTTCCTCAAAAATTGAATCCAAACTAAAAACAGAACACTGTATTCAGCAAAAATTACAAGTGTTTAAAATCATTTAGGTACTTCGTTGGGCAGACAAATACATGCAGAAGTGATCAAAAATTTTTGAGAATTCACAAATGGAACAACCAGATCATTCACATCAAAAGTTAAATGGACATCCAAGCCATGTTCTGTAATGAAAAACTCCAAAAACTCACTCAAAAATCGAATCCAGGCAAAAATAACTCAGAAACTTCTAGAGAGGATTCTCAAATATTTCTAGTTGAAACTCAGAAATAACAACTTGATCCTTACAAAAAATAATTAGTTCATCATTCAATCATGAAATCACTCAATAAACAATCCAAGTATCAGCCAAGATGTTGATGAACACTTGAAGAAACATTTCGTCAAACATGTAGAGGGCTATACAAACAAAACCATTTCAGCTAGAGTTAAACTCCAGAACTGTGATGCCTTGTTTGATCAGCAAAAGAATTAACAAGGAATCACAGAAACCAGTTGAAACTTTCGAAAATAGAACATTAAAATCATCCTCAACAAAAGTTGTATAAACTTCAACCTTTTGTTCTGCAGGGAAATCACTATAAAAATTACTCAAACATTGAATCCAGACAAAAAGAACTGAGATATTTCTAGAGACTGGATCCATTTCAGAACTATGATATCACTTTTGATTAGCAGAATAAACATGAAGAAATGTCAGAAACAAGTTGCAAATTCCAAAAATAAAACATTCAAAACTTGCACAACAAAATATGTATAAGCCTCAACATCAACTTCTGCACTAAATTAACCAGAAAACTGCTCTCAAAATCGATTACAGCCACAAAGGGTACCTGCACGCTGGGACTTCTGTTCATCCAGATTTCTGTAGCCGTGTCGGATTGTGAATAGTATTTCGAAATAGATGAATAAACAACACCAAAATGATAGAATGATTATGTGGTTCAGCAAAAAGAACAGCCAAAAAATCTCCCACCTGCCCATGGATATGGTCCCCTATTTATAGGCCAACCATGGGTTTTTTTCTAAAAAGAACTCTCTAGAATTGAAAATTATACAAAAGTCCTATTTCTTGTAATATATATTTTCATAATTAGAAAATTCTGAAAAATATACTAAAGGAGTACCCTAACTCTAGACTCACAACCTTTTATTACACATTGACTCAAAGTAAAAAGAACTCCAAACTATTAAAATTAACAAAACTAGATATGCGACGGTTTTCAACAAAAACCGACAAAGCCTCTCAACCCTTCGAATCATGACACCGCTTCGCGAATCCGAGCGCCAGCAAGCCACTTCCGCTCTCGATCCCCTCGAGCCACCTGAATGCTTGTCCTGGCCTCCCTCTCGCGAACCTGGTCGTCACGCCGTCGCAGTCAGTCATCCGTCCAAGTCTTGCTCGGTCTCTTCGTTCACTCTTGAGATCTTCTCCAACTTTGCCCGGCCTCCCTGATCCTCCGCAAGCTCCCCTCTCGACCCTCGATCACCCACCATCGATAGTCGGTCAGCATCTCCACCCTGCACATACAAGACAAGCCAAAACAAGAACACGACACACTACTGAAACCCTCGGCAACCAAACCTCCATTTCACATCAAAACCCTCGATGCACTCAAACCACTCTCAACCACTCAACCGCTCAGACACTCATCCTTGTTACTCATTGTTGGCGTAAAAGATTATGCTAATAGGTTTCTGAAGATTAGAAACTAATGAACGAAGTGTTTGCGAAGTAAACTATTCTAAGCCTCCGAAAGGATAATAACTTAGAATAGTTCGAATGTGTGTATTGAATAACTTGTATTACGTCCTCATTACAGGGTAAAACG
Organism: Zizania palustris; assembly: GCA_019279435.1. NCBI lineage: Eukaryota > Viridiplantae > Streptophyta > Magnoliopsida > Poales > Poaceae > Zizania > Zizania palustris. Next base: position 55,315,914 of record JAAALK010000081.1, read on the forward strand.
GGGGGTATTTATAGGCCCAAACATTAAGGAAAAGACCTTCTTACCCCTCTATTACAACCGACATAGTGGAAACTATTCGGTACCCTTAATAGGGCTAAAATGGTAAAAGACTAATCTAATGAGAAAGAAGATAAGTCTTCCATCTTAGCTGGCAAAGAAGCTCTCGGAAGAGTCCACGTTTGAAGATATACTCCGAACTAGAGTTCGTCTTCATACTTCGAACTACCTTCAACGTACATCTGAGAATATACGTCGGAATCCTTTGACTTGACTTCTTGTCTTTGTCTTGTTACCGCAATAATCCTGAAGATGGAATATTTTCCCCCAACAGTAGCCCCTCGAATATGCTTCTCCGTTAAATCTGTGATGTTAGGGAAGCAGTATACGCAAGAAAACATATCCATGTGCAGGGATTAGCAGACTTAATACACCTCCGAAATGTATGGAGATGGAAACTTCAAATTATTGTCTAAGTGAATTGCGTTCGAAGTATTTTAGAATTAACTCGGGAAATCCGAAAGTCTTTTTAGACTTGGAAAAAATAGTCGTTGGCTTTTTCCTTCTGACGGAAGTTACATAATGTGTTAATTCTGGAATAAAGTAACGGTCAAGAATGCGAAACGACATAAGCAAACGGTAAAAAATTAGAGTCTGAGCTATAAATAGAGGGCCCGACCCTTTCTTGTACCTTTCCACCGCTTTCGTGCAAACAAACCAACTCTCGAACCCTAGCCTCCCTTTTTCCTTCAAAGCAACCCAAGAGATCTAATGGCGAAAACTAGCTTCAAGGGTCCTGGAACGGCTTCAACCTTGACTCGGCAGCAAGTTGTAGTGGCAGCGGCGGCCGCTACATTGGCGGCGACTGCTCCGACACCTGCCGCAGCAGCAATGGCGACTGCGGGGGAAAATCCCCAAAATGTTGGTCATCAAGACCTCTGTCCGGCGTCGACAAAATATATGGATCAATCTTATCAGCTAGGGCCGTCAACCTGCAGAAGAGAATCACTTGCGCCCGTAGTAGTGGGCAAGATCAGTTCTGGGGTTATGATTCACAAACTTGGGAAGGAAATCATTCCATCACCAAGACCCAGAGAAGTGGTTGTTTTCGAAGCTTTCTTCGAAGCTGGGTTAGGGCTTCCGGCAGTTGACTTTTTAGCGGAGGTATTGGACTTGTTTCATGTCACTCTCCCCCAACTCTCTCCGAATGCGGTAGCACGTCTTGCCATCTTCGAATGGGCATTAAGAGCCGAAGGTTGTGAAGGAAGAGCAGAGATCTTCGCAGCACTACACAGAGCATCATGTCAACAGAAGACCTTCGTAGGCTCCGGAGGTGAAAAGATAGTAGTGGCCTTCAGAAGTATCAACTTCAGACTCCAGGACGAATATGCTCTCCGGTTTCCTGCCAAGGCCATTAATGCTAGATGGTATACTGATTGGATCTTGAGATGGTTTTACGCCAAAGTTGGGGTGAGCAGCCGCCTAGCTGGACCTCTACGAGAAATCCACTTCTGAAAGGAAGCCTTAGTGCACCCGGATCTAGGCCAACTCGAAGCTCGCTTGAGCTTACTTCAAAAAATCAGTCGTCGCTTGAGCATGCGAGACTTAGCCGAAGAATTCCTAGGGCTTCAAATTTCTCCCCTGATGGCCAACTGGCCTATCATCTTTGAGGAAGATTCAGAAGGCGGTCTTCGAAAAATTTCCTCAACTTCGAGTCCTGCAGGTAACTTCGAAAACAACATACTCTATGTATATTTATTCGAAGAATTAACAAACTTAACTCGTTTTTAGCTTCTTCAGCCCCTATAACTTCGGAGTAAATCGTATGGGCTTCGGAGAAGATTTTGGGCGTTCCAACTCCGACCGAGAAAGAATGGAGAATCAAATTAGTTGGTAGTTGGGAACGATCCAACAGAGTATGGGGGCTGCTGGAAATTGTTCCGCCACTTCTAATGCATTGGGTACCTTCGGAGAAAGGGCCTAAGAAGAGGAAAGCTGAAGCTGGAACTTCGAGCTCCGCCAAGACTTCGATTAAAAAGGTGGCTCGAAAGCCAAAAGTTCACGCGCCTTCAAGCCCAAGAGCTTCAATCTCCGATTCTCAGGAGGATGAAGGTAGGTTGCTCGTGAGGTTGATTGACGAGGATGCAACCCAAAGAGTTGTACGAGTTAACGAAACTACGAACGTGCCAGAGTCTCAAGAGAATCTTGAGCAAGCTAGGACTCCGGCTGTTCAAGAAGATTTACCTCAGGACGGAGCCCCTATGGATGAAAGCGGAGTCGAAGTCACTACAGCTTCGATTCTGGGTGAAGCAACAACGGCTGTTCAGGAAAATGCTCCGACAGTCGAAGATTTGACGCATGATTCTGACGAAGATCTTGCCTTCGACCCGCCATGCAGTCCAATGCTCACCTTTGTTTTTACAGAGTCCACTTCCATGGAAGAGGTCCGTCCCGAAGATACAGTTCCTGGACCTTCGACAACTTCGGAGCCAATTCCAGGAGCCACTCAAATGGGGACTAGAAAAGGCAAATGGAAGATGGACCCTCTCCCTTCTCCAAGCTCAGGATCAACTCCGTCTGAATCAACAGACGAGAGCCAATCTACTGAGGGGGGCCAGTCTACTGGGGCTCCGAAGACCACAGCTCAACACTCCGGGCCTTCGCCAAACGAAGATGACAAACAAGCCTTAAGCATGCTCCCCCTTCTAGCTCCTTTCTTGGAGCGAAGAACTGGGCTTCGGACTTTGCTCGAGCCTTTGGATCGAGCTAGTCGCGAAGTCGGGGAGACGGACTTGGTGGCCATCTTGAGCGAGGCGGAGAGTTCGGAGCTTAATGCTGCCATGGAACGCGCAACATACCAGGTACGAAGTATCTGCAAAACAGAATCAAATTTATATACAAATAATTTCTCACCTTGACTTTTTCTTTTCGCAGCAAACAGTCTTGGCCCGAGCTGCGAACATCTCTAATGAACGTGGAAACATTCGCCTTCGAGAGGAAAATGCAACTCTTCAATGAAATCTGACTATCTCTGAAGGTCGAGTGGCCCACATGGACAACATGGTTTCAACGGAACGCAGGGCCAGACAGAGCTTGGAGGCTGCGAACAAGGAGCTCGAAGCGGAAAAAATTGTGCTTCGAGCAGAAATTGAAAAGATGCGGGCGGAGCACACTACTATGGGGGCCGAGCTTGTTAGACTCCGAGAAGAAGCTAGCCAACTACTGAATCATAAGAATTCTTTAACTACGGAAGCGGCTAGGCTCTCTGGAGTAATAGAAGAGCTAACTTCGATGAAGGATGTGTTGATTGAAGATAAGCTGAAGTCTGAGAAGGTAGCTGTGGAGGTCATGGACCAATTGCTAGGTGTTCTGGAGTACTTCGGTACTACTGGGACGCTTCCTTCGGATGACAACAGCTCCTTACTGCGCCGGCTGAAAAGGATTTAAGGAGTAGCGAAGCAAATGAAGACAGCAGGCATTCATTACGGAGAAATCTCCGGACAAGTGGCTGTTGTTGGCTTACTTCATTACTATGAAGATCTGGGTCGATCGATAACTCCGAGCGCAGGAGAGGGTCCTATTACCTTCGATGACGATCAGCTTCTTACTCCCTCCGAAGGTGTGGCCGCTGCCTGGCAAGCCTTTCAAACTTCATGGAGAGCCGAAGGTCGCTCTGCGATCAAAGCCTGGATTGACGAAGGACAACGCCAGAAGCAGGCTCAGTCCCAAGCTTCGAGCAGTCAGCCTCCTCCAAACCCGCAGGTTTAGAATCACCTTAGGATCTTCAACTATGTAAAGCACTACGCTTTTGTACATTATGAATGAAGATTTGTTTATCATATTTTTAGGCTTTGCCTCATATGGAAGATGTCGAAGTGTTAGATGTTAACGACGAACTTCGCTTATTATGGGCTACCTTCGATATCTTAAAACTTCACAAGCGTCCTCAATTTCTAGTTCCTCGAGACAGTTCCGGAGCAATTACGTCTGAAATAAGTAAAGATATTGTTGGCGTAAAAGATTACGCTAACAGGTTTCTAAGGATTAGAAACTAACAAACGAAGTGTTTGCGAAGTGAATTGTTTTAAGCCTCTGAAAGGATAATAACTTAGAATAGTTCGAAAGTGTGTATTGAATAACTTGTATTCGGTCCTCTTTACAGGGCAAAACGGGGGGTATTTATAGGCCTAAACATTAAGGAAAAGACCTTTGTACCCCTCTATTACAACCGACATAGTGGAAACTATTCGGTGCCCTCAATAGGGCTAAAATGGTAAAAGACTAATCTAACAAGAAAGAAGATAAGTCTTCCATCTTAGCTGGCAAAGAAGATCCTGGAAAAGTTTAAGTTCGAAGATATACTCCGAACTAAAGCTCGTCATCATGCTTCGAACTTGATTCAATGTATCTTCGAAGGTATATGCTGGAAGTGTTTAGCTTAATCACCAGTCTTTATCTTGTCACTGCAGTAACCCTGAAGATGGAATATTTTCCCCCAACAGTAGCCCCTCGAATACGCTTCTCCGCTAGATCTGTAATGTTAGGAGAGCAGTATGCGCAAGAAAAATAATCATGCGTAGGGGTTAGCAGATTAAACCATCTCCGAACTATGTGGAGGTGTAAACTTCGAATCAGTTTCTAATAAAATTATATTCGAAGTAACTTAGAACTAACTCAGGAAGTTTGAAATCCTTTTTAGACTTAGAAGAAATAGCCATTAGCTTCTTTCTTCTAACGGAAGTTATGGAATGCTTTAATTTCGGAGCAAAGTAACGGTTAGAAATGCGAAACGGCATGGGCAAACGGTAAAAAATTAGAGTCTGAGCTATAAATAGAGGACCCGAACTCTTCTCGAGTACCTTTTCACCGCTTTCGTGCAAACAAATCATTCTTTGAGCCCTAGCCTCCATTCTTCTTCCAAAGCAACGCATTAGTTTCAATGGCGAAAACCAAAGGTTCTGGAGCACCTTCAGCCCTGGCTCGACAGCAGGCTGCTGCTGCAGCAGCGGCTACGTCATTGGCGACGGTAGCTCCAACACCTGCAGCGACAACCATGGCAGTGGGAGGAAATCCCAGAATGTCGGCCCCCAAGACCTCTTTCCAGCCTCCACGAAGTTCACGGATCAATCTTATCAACTGGGGCCGTCAACATGCAGTAGGGAATCGCTTGCGGTTGCAGTAGAAGGGAAAATTAGTTCGGGGGTGATGATTCGCAAACCTGGGAAGGAAAACATTCCATCACCGAGGCCCGGAGAAGTGGTCGTCTTCGAAGCCTTCTTCGAAGCTGGTTTGGGTCTCCCGGCGATAGACTTCTTGGCGGAAGTTTTGGAATTGTTCCACGTCACCCTCCCTCAACTTTCTCCGAATGCGGTGGCACGCCTTGCCATCTTCGAATGGGCGCTGCGAGCCAAAGGTTGCGAAGGGAGGGTGGAGATCTTCGCAGCACTGCATAGAGCTTCATGCCAACCGAAGACCTTCGTAGGCCCCGGAGGTGAAAAGCTGGTGGTAGCCTTCGGAAGCATCAATTTTAGACTTCGGGATGAATATGCTCTCCAATTTCGTGCTAAGGCCATCAATGCCAGATGGTACACCGATTGGATCCTGAAGTGGTTTTACGCCGAAGTTGGGGCGAGCAATCGACTAGCTGGACCTTTGCAAGACATCAACTTCCGAAAAGAAGCCCTTGTACATCCAGACCCAGGTCAGCTCGAAGCTCGCCTTAGCTTGCTTCAAAAAATTACTCATCGGTTGAGCATGCGAGATTTAGCCGAAGAATTCCTCGGGCTCCAAATCTCTCCCCTGATGGCCAACTGACCTATCATCTTCGAAGAGGATTCAGAAGGCGGTCTTCGAAAAATTTCCTCAACTTCGAGTCCTGCAGGTAACTCCGAAAACAACATACTCTATGTATATTTATTCGAAGAAGTAACTAACTTAACTCATTTTTTAGCCTCTTCAGCCCCTATAACTTCGGAGCAAATCATACGGGCTTCGGAGAAGATTTTGGGCGCTCCAACTCTGACCGAGAAAGAATGGAGAATCAAACTGGTTGGAAGTTGGGAACGATCAAACAGAGTATGGGGGCTACTCGAAGTGGTTCCGCCTCCTTTGGTGGATTGGGTGCCTTCGGAGAAAGGGCCCAAGAAGAGAAAAGCTGAAGCTGGGACTTCGAGCTCCGCCAAGACTCCGGTCAAGAAGGTGGCTCGAAAGCCAAAAAACCCTGCACCTTCGAGCCCAAGAGCTTCAGTCTCCGATTCTCAGGAGGACGAAGGCAGGTTACTTGTAAGGCTGATTGACGAAGATGCAGCCCAAGTTGAAGAAACTGCGAATGTGCTGGAGTCTCAAGAGAATCTTGAGCAAACAAGGACTCCGGCAGTTCAAGAGGATTTACCTCAGGACGAAGTTCCTATGGATGAGAGTGGAGTCGAAGTCATTGTGGCTTCGATTCTGGATGAAGCAACAACGACTGTCCAGGAAAATGTTCCGGCAGTCGAAGATTTGACGCTTCATTCGGACGAAGATCTCACCTTCGATCCGCCAAGCAGTCCAATGCTCACCCGCCGCCAAAATGTCGAAGGTAAATTTCGAATAATTCTTTTATTTCTTTTTTCCTTAATGCGAAATTATACAATGTATAATACCTTTGTTTTTATAGAATTCACTTCTGTGGAAGAGCTCCGTCCTGAAGATACAGTTCCTGGACCTTTGACAGCTTCGGAGCCAATCCCAGGAGCCAGTTCGATGGGGCCTGGAAAAGGCAAAGGAAAATGGACCCCCTCCCTGCTTCGAGCTCCGGATCAACTCCATCTGAGTCAACAGACGAGAGCCAATCTACCGAGGGGGGCCAATCTCCGGGGGCTCCGAAGACTACAGCTCAACACTATGGGCCTTCGTCAAATGAAGATGACCAACAAGCTTTAAGTATGCTCCCCATTCTGGCTCCTTTCTTAGAGCGAAGAACTGGTCTTCGGACTTTGCTCGAGCCTTTGGATCGAGCTAGCCGCGAAATTGGGGAGACGAACTTGGTGGCCATCCTAAGTGAGGCGGAGAGCTCGGAGCACGCTAATGCGGGGACCGAGCTTGTCAAGCTCCGAGAGGAAGCTAGCCAGCTTTTGAATCGAAAGAATTCCTTGACTACAGAGGCTGCTAGACTCTCCGGAGTTCTGGAAGAGCTAACTTCGGCGAAGGATGCGCTAATCGAAGATAAGCTGAAGTCCGAGAAGGTAGCTGCGGAGGTTATGGATCAACTGCTAGGCGTTTTGGAGTACTTCGGTACTACTAGAACGCTTCCTTCAGATGACAACATTTCCTTGCTGCGCCGGCTGAAAAGGATTCAAGGAGTAGCGAAGCAGATGAAGACAACAGGCATTCGTTACGGAGAACTCTCCGGACAAGTGGCTGCTGTTGGACTACTTCGTTACTACGAGGATCTAGGTCGATCGATAGCTCCGAGCGCAGGAGAGGGCCCAATTACATTCGACGACGGTCAACTTCTCACTCCTTCCGAAGGTGTGGCCGCTGCTTGGCAAGCCTTCCAAACTTCATGGAGAGCCGAAGGTCGTTGTGCGATCAAGGCCTGGATTGACGAAGGACAGCGCCAGAAGCAGGCTCGGACCCAAGCTTCGAGCAGTCAGCCTCCTCTGAACCCGCAGGTTTAGATACGTCTTAGGATCTTTGACTATGTAAAGCTTTACGCTTATGTACATTTATGAATGAAAATTTGTTTATCATGTTTTTAGGCTTTGCCTCATATGGAAGATGTCGAAGTGTTAGACATTAACGACGAACTTCGCTCATTTTGGGCTACCTTTGATCTTTTAAAAGTTTACAAGCGCCCTCGATTTTTAGTTCCTCGAGATAGCTCCGGTGCAATTACGCCCGAAGTAAGCAAAGATATACTATCTTATATTAAAGAGGAAGAAAAAGAGGTTAACTTGGAAACTTCGTCTTCTGAAGACGTTATATGGTCTGAAGACGAAGATGAAGCTCGAAGTAAAAAGTCTGATGAACTTGGAAGCTGGGAAAGGAGCCCCGAACGGCTTCGAACTTGGGCCGAGCTTCAACAAGAACAAAAAGACTTTAGAGCTTCGAAGGGAGGCAAAAGAGTTAAACGTAAAGTTGTTAGAACTCCCGGCACTGGAACTAGTCGTTCCAACCCTAGCTCTAGAGATCGAAGAGGTCTTCGATTCCTTCTTGTTATAGATACCAATTTTTCATGATGTAATCTGTAATCATATTCGTTTGAATAATAAATATCGATTAAAATTGTCTCCCTATTTATTAGCCTCTCTTTGGGCGTAAGCAACTTCGAATTGTATTCAAAGATGGTTAGGCACAAAGAAAAACTTCAGAGTACAATTTTGGGAGTTCGGAGCCCCTCTGTAATTTAAAGATCTTTTAAAATCTTATAAAATGTCTTTGACTATTTGTAGTCTGAAGAATGGCAACTTAGTACCCTTTGTTTTTGAAAGAAATCACTTGAGATAACTTTTCAGACACTTTAGTGTCTTAGATAATTTGTCACTTTGGACTATCTTAACAGACATTCGAAGCTCATGGCTCAAACTCTGTTTTGTTTTGGCCACCTTCGGCTCTTTTTTGCGAATTCTGTCAAACCAGTGGTTCGGAGTTCGCAGGGTCTCTTTGGACTCTTTTTACGGATACCTACAAGCCAATGACTTGGGCTCCGCATATTTTGGTCGCCTTCGACTCTTTTTACGGATACCTACAAGCCAGTGGCTTGGGCCCCGCATATTTTGGTCACCTTCGACTCTTTTTACGGATGTCTACCAGCCGATGGCTTGGACTCCGTATGGTGTGGTTTTGGGCTCTTTTACGGATGCCTACAAGCCGGTGGCTTGGACTCCGAATTATGTCAGCCCCCACGTCGGAAACTTCGAACCAATGGTTCGAAGTCCGAAAATATGATTAAGCTTTATGACACTTCCCTCTCGGTCAACCCCACGGTTCCAGTGCGTCCACTCGGAAGCTGGAAGTTTATGAGGGGAAGACACTATCTGAACCATATGCTTTATTAATTCAGAAGATGATTACAAGTGATTTACAAGGAGCCCTTATGCGAAGTATCGCTTTAGGTGCTCCGCATGCCAAGTATGCGCTAACTCTTCACCTTCTAAATTAGCTAGTTTAAAAGAGCCAGGACGTCCTGAACGAACAATTAGGTACGGACCTTCCCATTTATTTCCTAATTTTCCTGGCGCTATGATGCTTCGCAAAACGAGATGACCCGGTTTAAGCTCATTGAACTTAACCTTCGGGTCAAACCAAGCCTTCGTCTGCTGGTGATATTTTGATAAATTTGCCACATCTCGAAGTCTTGTCTCCTCCGTTAAATCTAGTGAAGCTTATCTTTCTTCTTCAATCTCTGGTTCGGTGCTGTGAAGTGATCCTCCTTTGAGCTCCGTTGGAGTCATGGCTTCATCTCCGAATAGCAATCTGAATGGGGTAAAACCTGTGGACCTTGTTTGCGTAGTCCAAATGGACCACAAAATCTTCGGAAGTTCTTCGGTCCACAGTCCTTTTGCTAATCCTACTATCCTTCGATTTAGCACTGACAAAATATTTCCATTGGCTCTTTCTACAGCTCCATTAGACTGAGGATGCCTCACTGCAGCAAAACATAACTAGATGCCTAGATCTTCGCAAAACTTCCTGAAAGGTTCTGCATCGAACTGTGTTCCATTATCAACTGTGAGTTGTCTAGGCACTCCGAACCGGCAAATGATATTTTTCCAAAAGAATTTCTGTACATTGTTCGAAGTGATAGCTGTTAAGAGCTCTGCTTCTACCCACTTAGAAAAATATTCAATAGCTACCACTGCGAACTTTAAATTTCCCTTAGCTGCTGGAAAGGGACCAATTAAATCCATACCCCATCTGGCCATAGGCCATACTGGAGCAATAACTTGAAGAGCTGTTGGTGGGCGATGACTCCGTCGACCCATCCACTGACATCCTTGACAAGTGCGGACCAAGCTCTCCGCATCAGCTGTTATTGTAGGCCAATAAAGCCCCTGGCGAAGTGTTTTTCCTGCCAAAGCTCGAGGGGCCAAATGGATACCGCAAAGTCCTTCATGGATTTCCCGAAGAATTTCTTGACCTTCGGCTTGAGATATACATCGGAGTAGAGGGGAACATACTCCGGCCTTGTATAAAATACCGTTGATTATTTGATAATTTCTGGCTCTGAGTTTCAATCTTGAAAGCTGTGGCTCTTCAGGCAAATTCGTCCCTCCTTGTAAAAGTTCCATGATTGAATTTTTCCAATCTGCACTTGGAATGCAAAGAATCTTTGCAGAGGGAATTTGTAGCACCGAAGGTGTACTGAGCTCCTCATAGAAAGCTTCTTCTGGTATATCCACAGCTCCGGCTGCAGCTTTTGCTAAGATGTCCGCTTGCACATTTTCTGCTCTTGGTATACTCCGAATGGAAATACCCTTGAAATGTGCTTCGATCTTACGGATTTCTTCTAAGTACTTTGCAAGCTGTGGATGTCGAACTTGAAAACTTTTATCTACGTGCCCTGCTACTATTTGAGAATCTGTCTTTATAACAACTCTAGTAGCCCCTAGAGCACGTGCTTTTCGGAGTCCCAGTAAAATCCCTTCGTACTCCGCTATATTATTGGTAGACTTAAAGTTGAGTCTTGCGGAGTACATTGCTCTTTGCCCTGAAGGTGAAATCAACACTGCTCCAACTCCTGCTCTGGATGCTTGGAAAGCCCCATCGGAAAAAACAGTCCAAACTCCGTCACTTGACTTCTCCGGAACCAAAGTTGCAGGTGAAGTCCATTCTGCTACAATCGCCAAAGCATAAGATCGGACAAATTCTCCAGGATCTTCATCTCCGGCATACTTGCAAAGCTTCGGAGTCTTAAACTTCGGGTCGAAGCGAACTTTTTGCAGTTCAGGATGTAGCGGAGATTCGGTATCAAAGGAGGCGTTCTCCGGGGCTTCAGGATAGATAGGTTCATCGTCTTCAGGTGCTTCTGGAATAACTGGGATGGCTTGAGAGCGAAGCCTATTTGCAGCTTCTTGCCGCCATCTCGCTACTTCAGCTTGGAGACTGGCCATTTGAGCGGCCATATTACCAAGATTGTCTTCATCTCCTCCGGAAGGATCTTCCGGTTCTTGAGAACTGTAAGGATCAGTTCGAAGTGGAACTTGAGGTGGAAGAGGAACTCCGGGTGGTCGAAGTATAGATGGAGTTGGCGGAGGAACTCCGTATGCTCGAGGAATGGGTATCACTTCCGGAGTTTGAGGTGGAGGAAACATCGAAGGTCCTCCGACCTCAATTGTGTCTGGAGATGTCACTCCGGAGGTCCGAGGGGACCACCGAACAGGGTTACCAGTTGCGCTCCGCTTAGGAGGCATGGTGTAAGAAGTTGGTAGAGAACGAAGTTTCTTGGACTAAGTTCCCCACGGACGGCGCCAACTGTTGGCGTAAAAGATTACGCTAACAGGTTTCTGAAGATTAGAAACTAACAAACGAAGTGTTTGCGAAGTAAACTATTCTAAGCCTCCGAAAGGATAATAACTTAGAATAGTTCGAATGTGTGTATTGAATAACTTGTATTCCGTCCTCATTACAGGGTAAAAGGGGGGTATTTATAGGCCCAAACATTAAGGAAAAGACCTTCTTACCCCTCTATTACAACCGACATAGTGGAAACTATTCGGTACCCTTAATAGGGCTAAAATGGTAAAAGACTAATCTAATGAGAAAGAAGATAAGTCTTCCATCTTAGTTGGCAAAGAAGCTCTCGGAAGAGTCCACGTTCGAAGATATACTCCGAACTAGAGTTCGTCTTCATACTTCGAACTACCTTCAACGTACATCTGAGAATATACGTCGAAATCCTTTGACTTGACTTCTTGTCTTTGTCTTGTTACTGCGATAATCCTGAAGATGGAATATTTTCCCCCAACACTCATCATCCAGACTGAAACCACCCTTGTTTTCTCAATCTCCCCCTTGATGAGTGCATTGACAACCCCAAAGCAAAGGCATGATGAGGATTGCAAGTTAAGCGCACAAGTGACCATTAAAACTCATAAAAGTGCAAAACATGTCACTTGGTAAAAGATCTCCCTGCTTGGGCAAAAACCTTATGCAAGGCAAAGCAAAAGCGCAAAAGCATCTCGATGCAACATGCAAAGCAAAACATTTCAACATGAAAGCCAACATCCCCTTAACCAAGCAATCCAAAAGCCAAAGCATCATGTAGATTATTTCTCCCCCTTTGACAATGCAGGCACCGAGGAGATAAAAAGATGCAAAGAGGGAAATGAGGGTAAAGCAGAGATGTGAGCTTCTGAAACATGAGCAGCTGCAATTACAGTACAAACAAGCATTCGCCTTGAATATCATCTAAAAGTATTGTATGACAACCTCAACAGCATACCATCTAAACAAAAGGCATGATCAAGCATTTTCAGATTTTAGCAAATAAAAGCATCACCGCTCAGACTAGTATACTAGACATGTCAAGGCATGAGATGCAAAAGCTAAACAAGCACACACTAGAAAAGCGTATCCCACTTCAAGGTGCTTCAGCAAACATGATATGCAATGAATTTCAAATTTTTCATTTTTGTGCGAGGGGTTATTTGCATGTCAACCATATGCTAACCGACCATGCTAAGCCTAGGTTGAAACCATCAGAAGCTTAAAGCAATGGTCTCGGCAAACACTACAATGTCTTGGTTCTTACCGAAGTTCTATGGTAAGCCGTCCAGAACAAAATAGTGCGACAAAGCAAACCCACCTGGATCTTTTCAAATTTATCAACACTTAAGCACTTTTGATACAGTTTCAACATTTTCATTTTTTTTCATTTTTCAATTTTTCAATTTTTTATTTTTAGCAAACATGATCAAGTTGCATATGAGCGTCCAAGTGACAAGTACAAAGCTATCAAGTAAGAAATGAATAGCTAAAGCACCCTAGCCTATTCATGCTAGAAACCAGACTTGGTAGTGACCATTTTCAAATTTTCAAAATGAAAAGCCATGCTCAACACATATAGATAGACAAGTTCATTCTAAGCACAATCAAATAGTAAAAGCAGGACAGTATCGTAAAGTGCACACACAAGTTATGTACATGTAAAATCAAATAATCATATTTTAGAAGCATATGCATATGTACACAACTCCCCCTCACATAATGCCATAAGAATGAAAAATTGAGGAACCATGTTGAAGAGCATGGGTCTTATGGCTTCAGATGTGATGAGTGATTATCAACGGAAGTCAATGAGGAGACGTGAAGACCTGCCATGTCTGAGGCGCGTGTGACTCAGGTACACGGGCAGCGAGCGACAGCCGGGCATAGGAGCCGCAGAGTCAGGCTGACCCAATCCGAGTACATGGGCTAGGAGCGGCAGAGGATCCACTGGTTTGTTGACCAGGATTGACTCAGGTACACGAGCGGCGAGCGATTGTCGGGCTGAAGAAGTTGCTGAATCGGGTCGGCCCAATCCGGGTACCCGGTGCGAAGACGGTGGACGCTTTGTCAGTTTCGGCGCAAAACTGACAACCGATGATTATCTTTATTTAGGATTTTAATATTTAGACTTTAGGTCCACAGTTTGTGTTATTCGAGTCAGTAAAATATTCTAAGGGGATTTTAGTAATTTCCAATTTTATTTTTAGAGTCAGTGTAATTTACCCCAAGGGTAAATTAGTCTTTTCCCTTTATTAGTGGGCTGCCTATAAATAGGCCCCAACCCCCTAGGGTTAGGGTTGACTGTTTTTTCCAAAATCAATCTACAGTCCAAAATTTTTCCACCGCCACATTTCTTCTCTGTTTTCGATCTGCGCCACTATGATTTCTTTCGCTGGTTATCCTCCGCCGTCGTACTGTTTTCATCTACACATCAGGAAGCAGCTAGCGCTTCATGCAATCAGCCTAGGCACGCAGCTATAGCCAGCAGCGCGTACATCGATGAGCAGCAGGTCGTGTACAAGTGCAGCTGCATGCAGATCGGTGCGGCACCATGCTGCAGCCAAGGCACTGCATGCCTCAAGCTAGCGCTGCAAGCTAGTAGTTGCCTAGGTGCATAGCTGCATCAGCAGCGGACGCAGGCTCCACGGCGCGGAGACCAAGGCGCTCAAGCTGGGATTTTCTGCAGCGCGTGGCAATCAAGCATAGGCACGGGCAGTCGTGACAGAGCACGCAACAGTAGTTTTCGCATGTGGAACATCTGAGGAGAAGCAGCAGGCGCGTGCGCTAGGAAATCCCTATAGGCAGCACGTGAGCGCAGCCGTCAACAGCTCAGGCGCATCATTGCGCGTGCAGTGGGCGCGTGACTCAATCAGCCTACTAATTTGTTTCCCACGCACGGCAGCCGAGGAGAAGCGCTTCACGCAAGCAGCCGACAGTGCAGTCGTGCGTGGATCGGCGCAATTTTTTGATTCGTTGCGCAGCGGCCGGCGGATAGGCGGTGTTTGTTGTCGCGTGTGGTGCACATTTTTCGGCAGCAAAGCTTCGAATGAAACACACGTAACTTTTCATCTAATCTCCTATTTTTCAGCTAAGTTGATTAATTAGCATGTGAATCTGGTCAGTAATTTCGCAATTAATTTTTGTCTGCTAAAACCTTGTTAGTACTTCCATATTATTTAATTAAGTATTTTTAGTCTGTTCGTATAAAAAAATTAGTCACTGTAATATTTTTCATTCTAGATTTATGTGCAATATATCATTTTATTTCTAAATTTATTTTTGGATAATCCTTGTTTTATTCACTTGATTAGTACTTTATTCTCATATTGCAATATAAATATTTATAGATATATCTATGTGTTTTCTTGTGCACATCAAGTATTTATTAAATCATTTGAGAACACATTTTTTATTTACTGCGGTTATTTTATTTAGATAAAATTTACGTTTAATATCGTTCTTCGTATTATTTTAATTAGGACACCACTCATTTTTAGGCTAGACAACCTTAGTACCTCTGATCTGCTTTGCTACTGTTGTTTATCTGTCGAGGTGTGTTGGGTGTTGGGATTAGGTCATTGATTCGGAAGAATTTTTTTAGGCGCCCATTCACCCCCCTGTGGTCGCTACTTTCGGTCCTATAAGTGGTATCAGAGTAAGGTTAGGGTTTTTCCATACCTTAACCGGTTCTAAACCCAATTAGTGATCATGACTTCTTATGGAAAGGTCCCGTCCCTGGAAGCTTTTGGCTACACTTATTGGAAGACTCGCATGCGAGCCTATCACATGAGCTAGAGCTCAGGCATTTGGGATATCTATGGTCACGCTACTTTTACTATACTTCCTGTTGCTGAGCGCACTTTTGCTGATATAATCGCCCAGCATCAGTACAATAGCAAAGCGGTGAAAATTTTATTTTCTGGTTTAGGTCCTAGTGAGTTTGAGCGTGTTAGCCATCTCGACACTGCTCGAGAGATCTGGGCTACCCTCCAGGCACATCATGAGGGGACAGCTCAGGCCAAGGCTAGACTCTATCAGACCTACCGGTGTGAGTATGAAAATTTCTCACAGAAGCCGGGTGAGACTGTTGAGGCTTTGTTTGGTCATTTTCAATCGATCATTAAAATGCTTCGAGCCAACAAGGCCGAGCGTGATCAGCTGGTCTCAGATCATGAACATGCGCTCAAGGTTCTTCATACCTTTGACCCTAAGATCTAGGAGATCAAGGTTTCTTCTATTGTTGAGAGTGCTTCCTATGATACCTTGACTGTCACAGAGCTTTTTAGTAAGCTCAAGGCCTCAGAGGTTGATATCCAGTTGAGATCAAATCTTACTGGTTCTGGCTCAAAAACCCTAGCCCTTGCGACTCCTTCTGTTGATCCTACTGTTTTGAGTAGTACTTCGTTTTCTTTGATGTCTATCTCCGAGGATCAGCTTGATTTGCTAGGAGATGATGATCTGTATTTGTTTAACAACCGGGTGCGCCATGTCTATGATAAACGAATGCTTAAAAGACACGGCACAAAATCCAGATGCTTTGAGTGTGGTGATCCAGGTCATTTCATCGCCGACTGCCCCAAGCAGAAGAGTTATAAGAAGGGAACCAGCGGTAATTCATGATGAGGACATCACTTCACATGATACACACATGGAGCCTCCACCTACAATTCAATTACAAGGACAAATCACACGCGCCCGTGCCCGTCGCTTGAACCATGAGGTTAATTCTTTCCTTAGCAATTATGTTAATATTTGTTTGGATGGGATGCTACTGAATACTAGTGATATTTTGTTGCTTAGGAACATGGGAGATGGAATAGGAGAGTTGGAGTTGAAGACGGTGTCACACGGATGATTTGAAGTCAAGAATTCGCTGGTTCGGACTACATCAACCACCATGCACCAAAATGGGCGTAACTTCCTCATACGAAGTCCGATTGGCGCGTTCTTGGACTTCTTAGAAAGCTAAGGAGAAGACGGATCTTTTGGCGTTGGTTTCGCCTCATTTGGAGTCTCAAGTCGTCCTGTGTGACACAATTGGGCCGAGTTGGACCTTGTGCCGAGTTGGAGGCCGTTTTGGCCCATAGTGCGAGTCATGTGCGCCTCCTACAGGCTGCCCACGCCCTATATACTCATAAAAGACATCATTAGGGTGAGGTTTTGCTTTGTTTGCATCTAAGAAACCAAGGGTTAGTTTTGGAGTCTTTGATGAGTGATTGATAGATTTTACCGTCTGATTCGAAGGTGTCCCTCCGAAGGGGTTCGGAGGTTGGTTCTCCGAAGGTGTTCGGAGGCTAGTTCTCCAAAGGTCTTCGGAGGCTATTTCACTGAAGGGTTCGGTGGGTCTAGTTGCTACAGCTGTTGCAGCAGAGTGTGCCTGTCGGAGGGGTCCGATAGTACACAATGACAGGGTTGTACTGAAGGGTTCGGTACTTTGGGCGGTACACCGGAGTGTGTATCAGAGGTTGCTTACTCAGAGAGGTCTCCGGAGTACTGGATACACTTGTCTGTTTGTCTGTGGTGCGCAGGGGACTTCGGAGGCAACAGACGGTTCGTAGCAGGTGAACCTGGGTCAAGCGGGAGGCTTGATGCCAGGGGAGCAGGGAGCTCTGTCATGAAGGCTGAGAAGGGGTCGAGGTCGGACCTCGGGTCGAGGTGCGCCAGGAGAAGGTAGTAAGTGCGGAGTGTGACTCCGGGTGAAGGTACCCCGAGACGAAGTCCTCGGAGGCGAGGCACTTCGAAGGGTACTCCGAATGGAGTGACTTTGGAGTATGGTGGATCAAGTCATCAGCAATGAGGCAAGGTGTTCGAAGTGTGCTCCGGAGGGAGACACTCGAAGGTATACCCGACGAAGGTCTCAGAAGTTGAGGTGCATCGAAGGCATGGTCTGGGTGAGGATCATCGAGGAGTGTGCTCGGGGAGAGACACTACGACGAAGTGCTCATGGAATGCTTCGTGCGGAGGCCTTGGACGAAGGAGTGACTTCGAAGGGTGATACTCTAAAGGTGGGGCTTCGGAGTGAAGCAGGCTCCGGAGTGAAGCAGGCTTTGGAGCGAAGCTGGCTTCTCTAGAGTGAAGCAGACTTCGGAGCGAAGCTGGCTTCTTCGGAGCGAAGGTGGCTTCGGAGCGAAGCTGGCTCCGGAGTGAGGATGGCTCCGTATTGAGGTTGACTTGAGGTACTTCGGCCTTGCATGGCTTCGGTACACAGACTGACGGAGTTCGAGCTGGGAGAAGCTGCGAAGCCGTGGTGGTCAACTCCGAAGGTGTTGGTGCGAAGGCCGAAGGGCTTTGACGGCTTCGGCTCAAAACTATCACTATATCAAAGGCTGACTTCGGTGAAGCGAAGGACGTCAGGCTCAAGGCTTCTCACCGAAGCTACCGCACCCCTCGCGTGCAAAGGGGGCTTTAGAAGAATCCAAGACTGCAAAGGCTAACAGCGTCTGCTCTGCAAAAGCTGGTGATGTCCCGTCTGCGAAGCTGACAAAAGAAGCCTCCAAATAAAGTAGACTACCAACTGTACCCCCCTGTTCTGATGAGACAAAAACAGTGTAAACCCTAGGGGTAAAGTAGTCTATTCACAGGGCTAAATAGTGCCTATAAATAGTGGAGACTGGATAGGTCACATCAACACTTTGAGCATTCATTGTAGAACTCCTGTGCTAGCCACCACACTCTCTGTATTCATCCTGTGAGTTCATTTTGTGTTCCCTGTTCAAGCATTGAAGCTTTGACTCTGTGTTCATTTACTGCTTGAGCTTGTATTCATACTTCTCTGCATGCTTTGGTTTCTCTGTACTCCATTTTTTTGTGAGCTTTTCTGGAGAGGTGTGTGAGAAGCCTGTTCGAGCGAACTGTGTTCGAGCGAAGTGTGTGTTTTAGTGTTTGTTCGCTCTGTGTAAGCTGGAGGCTAGACCTCTCTGATTACTAGCGAAGCACTGTTTGACTTAGACCGAAGCCTGTTTTTCTTCCCTTATCGAAGTCCTCAGCGAAGTCTATTTAGTGTGCGTTTAGACCTTCGAAGTACGAAGCCCAGCACCAGTTGCTGTCGCTGAGTATTTGGTCGAAGCCCGCAGAGGGAAGTATGCTCTTGCGAAGTCTGTAGTGCGAAGCCTGCTCGAAGGCACCCAGTGTGCGGAGCCTACACTAACTTAGCAAAGCTGATCGAAGTCCTCAGGGGGAAGTCTGCTCTTTCGAAGGGTGAAGTGCGAAGCCTGCTCGAAGGCACCTTGTGTGCGGAGCCTGCACTGCCTTAGCAGAGTTGATCGAAGTCCTCAAAGGGAAATCCGCTCTTGTGAAGGGTGAAGTGCGAAGCCTGCTCGGAGCACCCTGTGTGCGGAGCCTGCACTGACTTAGCAGAGCTGATTTTTAGGGGTTGTGGGTGGAGCGAAGTCTTCTTGGCTTCGAACTTTTGCTCCTTGCAAAGACTATATTCAGAGCTGTAAAATACCTCCGAACCAGAACTTCGAAGGGTGTGTTCGAAGCTTGTTCCGCAGAAGACAGAATTAAAATAGAAGGCTATTTTTTAAGTCTGAAATTTTAAAAGCTCCCATTCACCCCCCCCCCTATGGTTGCCGTTTCCGGTCCAACAATTGTTATCAGAGCGGGTTAAGATCACCAGTTGACCTTAACCGTTTTTGTGATTTGTTGGCGACATGGACAGAGTTAGTAAAATACCTCTATTCGATGGGACTAATTTTGCATACTGGAAGGTGCGCATGGAGGCTTACTTGCTAAGCCAAGGAAATGCAATTTGGGAGATTGTGGACTCACAATACTCCATCCCTGAAACTTGCACCTCTCAAACAGAGAAGGATCAGTATAATGCCAACTCCAAAGCAAGAAATATATTGTTCATTGGTTTGAGTAGAAGTGAGTTTGATAGGGTACAGCACCTTAGGACAGCTAGGGAAATTTGGACCACTCTCACTATTTTTCATGAGGGCTCTACACAGATTAAGGCCAGGCGCCAAAGCACATACAATCAACAGTATCAGCTGTTTGTGCAGGCACCTGATGAATCTATAGATGTCATGTTTTCTCGCTTTGATGCAATAGTGAGTAACTTGCGGTCCAACGGGACGCTTGCTTACAATGATCATGATAGGGCTATCAAGCTTCTCTATGCTATTGATCATAGCATATGGGAAGTGAAGATATCTAGCATTGAGGAGTCCACAGGTTATGACACATTGACCTGTGATGAGCTCTTCAGCAAGCTGAAGTCCACAGAGATTGCCAAGGCATCTATTGCATTGCACAGAAACTCTTTGCCACAGCCATTGGCATTGGTTTCTAGCACTAGCCGTGGCACCACTGCAGAACCAAGCACATCTGGCACTTGTGTTCTTGCAGATGGTTTTGCTTTGTCCTCCCTGGTCTCCGTCACTAAGGAGCAGGTGGATACTCTGGATGATGATGAGCTTGCTCTCATTGCCAGAAGGTTCACCCGTTTTCACCATGAGAGACGGGATCAGAGAAGTGGTTTTAGTGGTTGTTTTGAGTGTGGCGACACTTCTCACATCAAGGCCAATTGCCCAAATCTCAAGAAGAGAGAAGAGAGTGATCGCCCCAAATACCACAAGAAGGAGAGGAAACCCTTTGTGAAGGGCAAGCGCGACAAGGTGGCTAAGAAGGTAGCCAAAGCCGCTTCTAGAGCATTTGTTGCTGCTCTCAGCGACATCGACACTTCCTCAACTGAGGAGTCGAGCTCTGAGGAGGAGGAGTCTCCAAGGAAGGAGGAGAAGAAGGACAAGAAGGGACGAGATTTCACCGGCCTTTGTTTCATGGCCGATAGCGATCACAGCGGCGATGAGCTTGACTCATCTGAGGTACCTCTATCCTATGACCAGCTTGAAATTAAATTAGATGAACTGAATTAAGTAGTTCTTGGTCAGGATAGATTACTTGTGCAAGCCGCTAGAGATAGAAAAGACCTTAGACTTAGGCTAGAATCTATTTCTACTCGTTATGCCATGCTTAAGTCTAGAGTTAATGATGCTGAATGTGAATCTTGTACTGTTGTCATTGGTGATCTTGCTCAGTTGTGTTCTGTACATGCTCAAACTCTATCTGAGCTTGAGACTGCACATAAGCAGCTTTTGGTGGTTGATTCTAGACCTCATGATATAATTGAATGCATGAACTATTCTTTATTACGTGAGAGCATTGATTTACGTGATAAGCATGTTCATGACTTAGAGGCTAGATTGGAGAGGGCCGGTAGTTCTAAGGATGTGCAACCTGTGTGTGACACTTGCATAACCCTTAAGGACCAGCTAGGCACTGTTAGAGAGCGAGCTGAGAACCTCATGACTGAAAATGAATACCTTCTTTCTGTGGTTAACAAATGCACTGAGGGAAAAGGTAGGATGTATTTGCTCTTGGCCAAGACCAAGATGTGTGCTGACAGAGCAGGGTTAGCTCTAGGTTTGGGTTTTGAGAGGATTCCTTCAGATAGTGAGAACAAAACTATTTTTACCTCACCCACTACCCTAGAGAAAGAGAGAGCTCTGTTAGACACTCCAAAGAAAACCACTCCTCCCACAAAAAGAGTTCCTCCCAAGAAAACCACTCAGCAGAAGCCCAAGGAGCCTATGAGAATTGCTCCTATGACCCATGAGAGTGCCCCTAGGAGAATTTTTCATTGTTCCTATTATCAGCGGGTGGGTCATCTGGTTGGGTTCTGTTTTTGTCGCATCAAGGATGAGCGACGCTCTCAGGAGATGAGGTTCTAGAACATGCATTACCCTTCTTTAGGTATGCATGAGTCTGAATTTTACTCTCGTCCTATTTTCGAGGCTCCTCGTGCTTCTCGGAGAGGTTTGGCTCCTCGAGGTGTTCACCATGTTCCATATGGTGATAGACCCCGGGCGAGTAGCTTTGTACCTCATCAGAGTAGGAGACCTCGTCATGTTGTTAGATCACAGCATGTAGGTAGACCTTGCACTTTGCATCATTCTGATTATCCTGTGCGTAGACAATCTACTTGAATGGTGCCTACTACTCGTATCAATCAGTGTTGGATGCCTCGTCATATCTTCACTCACCCCAGCACTGAGCCATCGAGATTTTCTTATCATGTGTAGGCGGCAGATCGAGGCTTGGAGGGCACGTGGATCATGGACTCCGGTTGTTCGCGCCATATGACCGGAGATGCAGCATGGTTCTCCAGCCTCACCAAAACCAAGCAAAGGGAACATATCACCTTCAGGAACAATCGAAGGAGTAGAGTGAAAGGTAAAGGTGTGGTAAGAATTAACTCGAATTTCACTCTCAAAGATGTTACTTTGGTTGAGAATTTGGGATACAATTTGCTTTCTGTATCTCAATTGCTTGATGAGGGCTTCGAAGTGCGATTCCATCGCGATACTTCGCAAGTACTCAATTCTGATGGCGTTGTGGTTTGTAAGATCTTTAGAGTTGGGATAGTTTTTGGAGCTGATTTTTCTGAGTCATCTGGTTCTTCTCATTGTCTTGTTGCACATTCTACTTCTGAGCTTTGGAAGTGGCATATGAGACTAGGGCATATGAGCTTTGAGTTGCTCGCTCGTCTGAGTGCCCTAGGTCTGATCCGAGGATTGCCCAAGCTCAAGTTTGAGAAGAATTTAGTTTGTGCTCCTTGTCGACATGGAAAAATGATTGCCACTTTGCACTCGCCAGTCACCACTGTGATGACTGAACAACCCGGAGAACTTCTCCACATGGACATTGTAGGTCCTTCTCGGGTTAGTTCTTTAGGCGTCAAGTGGTATGTGTTAGTCATTGTCGACGATTTCTCTCGCTACTCTTGGGTCTTCTTTCTTGCCAACAAGGATGAAGTGTTCTCACACTTTTGGAGCTTGGCTTTGAGACTTTTCACTGAACTCCCTGGTGCATTGAAATTCATTCGAAGTGATAATGGCACTGAGTTCAAGAATAGTCTCTTTGTTGACTTTTGCATGGAGCATGACATAGAACATCCATTCTCTGCTCCACGGGTTCCTCAACAGAACGGTGTTGTTGAGAGAAAGAACCGCACTTTGGTTGAGATGGCTAGGACGATGCTCGATGAGCATAGGACTCCTAGAAAATTCTGGGCTGAGGCCATGAACACTGCATGTTACATCTCAAACCGAATATTCTTGCGCTCAATTTTGAACTTGACATCTTATGAGCTACATTTTGGGAGACAGCCCAAGGTTACTCATCTTCGAGTTTTTGGCTGTCGTTGCTTTATCCTAAAACGTGGTAATTTGGATAAATTTGAGTCGTGTTCTTCTGACGGGATCTTTTTGGGTTACACTACACATGGTCATTCTTATCGTGTTTATAATTTGGAGACTAACACTGTCATCGAGTCATGTGATGTGACTTTTGATGAATCAACCCCCTCTGTTAGTTCTGCTCTTGAATAGGCAAATGAACACGATATGGAACAGACTATCTTCGAAGAAGAAGATCCCAGAGATTTCGAGGATGAACCCCTACTACCCTCGACATCAACCCCCGAAGCCGACCCCGCTTCGACCACTTCGGCACAAGGCCCCAAAGCAACTACCTCGACATCGGTCATCTTGGACCACTCCAATGCACAAGTTAAGGGGGAGACTGCATCCCACCGTGAGACTCCACATCATGTTCAAAGGATGCATCCTCCCGAGCAGATCATTGGTGAGCTTGATCAAAGGGTAACACGTTCTCATGCTCATTTCATTGATTCAGCTTTTGTTGCTTCTTTCGAGCCTTAGATGTTAGTCATGCACTTTCTGATTCTAGTTGGATCAATGCCATGCATGAAGAGCTTGAAAATTTCGAGAGAAACCAAGTCTGGACTTTAGTTGATCCTCCACCAAATGTTGATTTCATTGGAACAAAATGGATTTTCAAAAACAAACAAGGGGAGGATGGGACTATAGTTAGAAACAAGGCTAGACTTGTAGCTCAGGGTTATTCTCAATTAGAAGGGATTGATTTTACTGAAACTTTTTCACCTGTTGCTCGTCTTGAGGCCATTAGGATTTTGCTTGCCTTTGCGACATCTCGGGGATTCAAACTCTATCAAATGGATGTCAAAAGTGCTTTTCTTAATGGTTTCATAGGTGAAGATGTTTATGTAAAACAACCTCCTGGTTTTAAAAACCCCAAATACCCACATAAAGTCCTTAAACTTCATAAGGCTCTTTATGGACTCAAGCAGGCCCCTCGAGCATGGTATGACGGGCTTAAGTCTTTTCTGCTTGAGCGGGGGTATTTGGTGGGATCTGTTGATAAAACCCTGTTCACTCTCAAGCATGGCAAAGATTTCCTCCTAGTTCAGATTTATGTGGATGATATCATCTTTGGTGGCTCTTCTCATGCTTTGGTTGCCGAGTTTGCAGATGCCATGAGCAGGGAGTTCGAGATGTCCATGATGGGTGAACTCACTTTTTTCCTTGGTCTGCAAATCAAGCAAAGCAAACAAGATACTTTCGTCCACCAGACGAAGTACACCAAGGACCTGCTCAAGAAGTTTGACATGGCTGATGCAAAGCCACTCGCCACTCCAATGGCTACATCTGTAGCATTGGATCCTGACGAAGATGGAGAAGCCGTAGATCAGAAGGAGTTCCGAAGCATGATCGGCTCCCTCCTCTACTTGACTGCTAAGAGGCCGGACATACACTTCGTAGTGTGTCTGTGCGCTTGTTTTTAGGCTTCACCACGAACTTCGCACCGCCAAGCGGTAAAGCGCATTCTCAGGTATCTCAAACATACCCTCGAATTTGACATTTGGTATTCGACGTCTTCCTCTTTATGTCTTCGAGGTTATTCCGATGCGGATTTTGCTGGGTGTAGGATTGATAGGAAAAGTACCTCTGGTACTTGTCATTTTCTGGGTACTTCTCTGGTTTGCTGGTCTTCCCGCAAACAGTCTAGTGTTGCACAATCGACGGCTGAGGTCGAATATGTTGCTACAGCTAGCTGTTGCTCTCAGATTTTGTGGATGGTTTCCACTTTGCGGGATTTCGGGTTAGATTATAAGAGTGTTCCACTTTTCTGTGATAACACTAGTGCTATTTGTATTGCAAACAACCCGGTTCAGCACTCTAGAACCAAACACATTGATGTGCGATATCATTTTCTCAGAGATCATAATGAGAAGGGTGATATTGAACTTCAACATGTTGATACCCAACACCAGCTAGCCGATATTTTCACAAAACCCCTCGATGCTTCTCGATTTGCCTATTTGCGTGGGGAACTTGGTATTTGTCACCCTTACGGCATTTTGTGAGGGGGAGAAGATTTTAATTGTCTTGCATATGCACATCATGTGTGAAATTGCATTTACATCTTTTGCACTTATATGCCTGATTATAATTCATGTAATCATGTCAGCTCAGCTCTATTTAATATGTCTGAAACATTATGTGCATGATTCTTCTTTCCAAAATCAAATCACGCTCACTGCTTAGTCTTGAATCTAGCATGTTTAGGCGGGACTGCTTTAGCTATATTTTATCTGCTTGATAGCAAGATTCTTTTTCTCTGGATGCTAAACATTGCAACTTGAAAAATTGTTCTACATACTCATGGATATTCATCAAGTGATAAACAATTTGTTCACTTAATCAAAATTCCAAAAATCCATGATTTTCATGCTTCAAAGCAAAAAGATCCAGGTGGGTTTGTTTGTCGCACTACTCTATTCTAGACTGCTTACCATTGCACATTGGTCTAAACTGGGATAGTGTAGTGTATGCCAAAATCACCGCCTTAAGCTTCTGATGGCATTCATGCCTAGGCTTGGCTTGATTGGAAAGTATAAGGTAGACAAACAAATAACCCCTGGCATTATGAAAAGAACAACAAACTAATTGATCATCAAGTTTGCTTTCAATGCTCCATTTGAACTGGACTTGTTTGTCTAGAGTAGAAATTGACTAGCTTTGCGCAGTCCCTATTTTTACTTGTCTAGTTACCTTGATTGAGTGGTGATGCTTTTATTTCAAAATGATAAAATCACATGCTGTCATCATGTTTTTAGAGAATGTTAAATTGAGCTGAGCACATGATAATTGGTATTACTATTGGCATATTTTTGCTTTATATGTCTTTGCAATTCTTCCCATTTTGAAGCTATGCATCTTTTACATGCTCCTTGATGCTTGCATTGCCAAAGGGGGAGAAATTTTTGAGTTCTCTGCAACAAGGGGGTAAAATAACTCAGGGGGAGTTTTTATCTTGCAAAGGGGAGATTTGCCGAAGGGTTGCCGAAGGGGAGGAAAATTCTTTTGTCAAGTGACATGATTTGACTCGTTTCTAAGTTTTTATGGTCACTTGTGTGCTAAAATTTTTCAAATTTTCTTGAACTTAAATTTGGTTGTCAATGCACTCATCAAGGGGGAGATTGAGAAACCAAGGGTTGGTTTCGGAGTCTGTGATGAGTGATTGACAGATTTTACCCTCTGATTCGAAGGGGTCCCTCCGAAGGGGTTCAGAGGTTGGTTCTCCGAAGGTGTTCGGAGGCTGGTTCTCCAAAGGTGTTCGGAGGCTGTTTCAACGAAGGGTTCGGTGGGTCTGGTTGCTGCAGCTGTTGCAGCGGAGTGTGCCTGTTGGAGGGGTCCGATAGTACACAATGACAGGGTTGTACCAAAGGGTTCGGTACTTTGGGTGGTACACCGGAGTGTGTATCGGAGGTTGCTTACTCGGAGAGGTCTCCGGGGTACTGGATACACTTGTCTGTTTGTCTGTGGTGCGCAGGGGACTTCGGAGGCGACGGACGGTTCGCAGCAGGTGAACCTGGGTCAAGCGGGAGGCTTGATGCCAGGGGAGCAGGGAGCTCCGTCACGAAGGCTGTGAAGGGGTCGAGGTCGGACCTCAGGTCGAGGTGTGCCAGGAGAAGGCAGTAAGTGCGGAGTGTGACTCCGTGTGAAGGTACCCCGAGACGAAGTCCTCGGAGGTGAGGCACTTCGAAGAGTACTCCGAATGGAGTGACTTCGGAGTATGGTGGATCAAGTCCTCAGCAATGAGGCAAGGTGTTTGAAGTGTGGTCCGGAGGGAGACACTTGAAGGTATACCCGACGAAGGTCTCAGAAGTCGAGGTGCATCGAAGGCATGGTCCGGGTGAGGATCGTCGAGGAGTGTGCTTGGAGAGAGACACTACGACGAAGTGCTCATGGAATGCTTCATGCGGAGGCCTTGGACGAAGGAGTGACTTCGAAGGGTGGTACTCCGAAGGTGGGGCTTCGGAGTGAAGCAGACTCCGGAGTGAAGCATGCTTCGGAGCGAAGCTGGCTTCTCCGGAGTGAAGCCGGCTTCGGAGCGAAGCAGGCTTCTCCGGAGCGAAGCAGGCTTCTTCGGAGCGAAGCTGGCTCCGGAGTGAGGATGGCTCTGTAGTGAGGTTGACTTGAGGTACTTCGGCCTTGCATGGCTTCGGTACACGGACTGACGGAGTTCAAGCTGGGAGAAGCTGCGAAGCCATGGTGGTCCACTCCAAAGGTGTTGGTGCGAAGGCCCACGGGCTTTGACGGCTTCGGTTCAAAACTGTCACTGTATCGAAGGCTGACTTCGGTGAAGCGAAGGCCATCAGGCTCAAGGCTTCTCACCGAAGCTACCGCATCCCTCGCATGCGAAGGGGGGCTTCAGAAGAATCCAAGACTGCAAAGGCTGACGGCGTCTGCTCTGCAAAAGCTGGTGTTGTCCCCTCTGCGAAGCTGACAAAAGAAGCCTCCAAATAAAGTAGACTACCAACTGTACCCCCCTGTTTTAATGAGACAAAAACAGTGTAAACCCTAGGGGTAAAGTTGTCTATTCACAGGGCTGAATAGTGCCTATAAATAGTGGAGGTTGTCTAGGTCACATCAACACTTTGAGCATTCATTGTAGAACTCCTGTGCTAGCCACCACACTCTCTGTATTCATCCTGTGAGTTCATTTTGTGTTCCCTGTTCAAGCATTGAAGCTTTGACTCTGTGTTCATTTACTGCTTGAGCTTGTATGCATACTTCTCTGCATGCTTCGGTTTCTCTGTACTCCATTTTCTTGTGAGCTTTTCTGGAGAGGTGTGTGAGAAGCCTGTTCGAGTGAACTGTGTTCGAGCGAAGTGTGTGTTTCAGTGTTTGCTAGATCTGTGTAAGCTGGAGGCTAGACCTCTCTGATTACTAGCGAAGCACTGTTTGACTTAGATAGAAGCCCATTTTTCTTCCCTTGTCGAAGTCCTCAGCGAAGTTTGTTTAGTGTGCGTTTAGACCTTCGAAGTACGAAGCCCAGCACCAGTTGTTGTCGCTGAGTATTTGGTCGAAGCCCGCAGAGGGAAGTCTGCTCTTGCGAAGTCTGTAGTGCGAAGCCTGCTCGAAGGCACCCAGTGTGCGGAGCCTGCACTGACTTAGCAAAGCTGATCGAAGTCCTCAGGGGGAAGTCTGCTCTTGTGAAGGGTGAAGTGCGATGCCTGCTCGAAGGCACCTTGTGTACGGATCTTGCACTGCCTTAGCAGAGTTGATCGAAGTCCTCAGAGGGAAGTCCGCTCTTGCGAAGGGTGAAGTGCGAAGCCTGCTCGGAGCACCCTGTGTGCGGAGTCTGCACTGACTTAGCAGAGCTGATTTTTAGGGGTTGTGGGTGGAGCGAAGTCTTCTTGGCTTCGAACTTTTGCTCCTTGCGAAGCCTGTATTCGGAGCTGTAAAATACCTCCGAACCAGAACTTCGAAGGGTGTGTTCGAAGCCTGTTCCGCAGAAGACCTCCGAACCAGAACTTCGAAGGGTGTGTTCGAAGCCTGTTCCGCAGAAGACAGAATTAAAATAGAAGGCTATTTTTTTAGTCTGAAATTTTAAAAGCTCCCATTCACCCCCCTCTGGTCGCCGTTTCCGGTCCAACAACATCTACACTCGTGTGTTTAGATCCCGCTCTTGCACCGGACCGATTGGCTGCTGCAACGACGTTTGTGAAACCTCTCCTCATCATAGTTCATCTGTGATTTGGCATTCGACTCGTGTTCTTCCTGTTCTTGCTTGTGTTCTTGGATTCGCTTGCAGGAACCAGCCTTCGTGGTGAGGTCGATCACGCCCTGCGTGGTTGATAACCAAAAGAGACGGTGGTGTAGCGATTGTAAGGTTTTGATCCGTCGGACCGGTGCCTTGGATCGTCAACGTCGAGATTCTCCACCAATCCAAGTTATCCTTACCTAGCGGAAGATCGGGACCAATCCACCTATTAGTTGGTATCAGATTTCAGGTTTCCCGTTAGGTAATCTCGATCTTCTTTTATTTTTACCTAGATTCCAGAAAACCCTCACAAAAAATCCCCACCGAGAACCCCTTTATGCCTTGCGATTTTAATTTCAGTTTTTAGCTTTGTTGAGTTTGTGTTCTTCGTCTAGTCTTGTTGCTGGTTTAGTCATCCCTTTGTGTCGTTTGAGTAGTAGTTGATCTTGTGTCTCAAAAAAAATTACCCCACCCAAAAACCCCCTCCACAACCCTAGTCGGTTTCCACTTGGTTTCCTACTCGGTTTTCCACATCGAGTCCTTGTGACCCCCCTTCGGTAAAACCGGCATAACTTTTTGCTCTTTTGTCAGAAAAATCTAAAATTTTTTGAGCATCTTCTTGTCCCAATTTGGAGCCGACCCAAACTCCACGTCATCCTGTTTGGTTTCATCAGAATTGCCAAAACAATTAGGAAAATAAAGAAAAAAATTAGTCAAAGTTTTTGCACGCCGTTCAGAGAACTTGTTGAATTTCTGTGAACCACATCCCACCTCAGTTGTAGGTGCCAATTTTTGTGGTTGCATCTCTTGTCATCCTTGTTCAAAAAAAATATAGTGAAAAAAAAACAAAAAAACGAGAAGTAAAGAAGCAAAAGAGATCTGGTCGTGTCGTTTGCTACCTTGTTCTGCCTTCCACTTGAGTTTTGGGCACATAGTTTCCCTCTATTGCTTGAATTTCACCTTGGGAGCACTTAGACCAGCAACTTTGACAAGTACTAGGGAACACTTATTGAACTTGGTTTAATTGTTATTACTATCGCTATTCCTTGCTACTTACTTTGCCTTCCAAGCTACACCTTCTCTTGTTCAGGATAGGTTCACATCTTGCAATCGCCCACCACCCTCCACTTGGTTCTTCACCTGTAGGCCGGTGACCTCACTGCGGCGTGGTAAGAACACTTGCAAGCGTGGGTAAGGCGCTTGACGGATTGCTTCCACCACACACCCACCACTCCACCTAGTTGCGTTCCATAAGGATTATTCTTTGTTGTTTGTCTTTTCACTAACATGGCAGATAACAATGGTACCCCTCCATCCGATTTTAATGACTGTGTCTCATGACGTGCTCTACTGGAGTCTCAGCGGTAGACCCAACACTCCATCGAACGTCTCGCGCGTACTGTGGCTGACCTAGTGGACCGGATGACTGCCCTGGAGACACGCTTGCCTGCTGCACAAGCCGACGACGACCATGTTGAGGAGGAAGATGACCATGTTGAGGAAGATGACCTATCCGATGCCAGGAACAATGGCATTGACCCTGATGAGACTGCACATCATCGCTTTCAGTTCAATCGTCAAGGTATGGGCGGCCACCGCAACCGCTATCCACGAGGTAACAATGGCAACCGCGGGAACAATGATCCCTACTCCAAGGTAAAATTTTAAGTACCTCATTTTGCTGGCACCTATGATCCAGATGCATATTTAGATTGGGAGATGTCAGTCGAACAAAAATTTAATGCTCACATGGTTCCTGCTATCCACCGCGTGCGCTTAGCTACTAGTGACTTCACTGGATATGCTCTTCTTTGGTGGACTGAAATAGTTTAGGTTGGCAATGAACCACAAAATTGGGGTATGTTAAAACGACAAATGCGTGGTAGATGGGTTCCTCCTTCATATAAACGTGATTTGAGAAAAAAATTGCAGCGCCTAAACCAAGGAAATAAATCGGTGGTGCCACTTCACGCTCAAGTGGACAACAGCAGCGACCACCACCTCCTTCTCGACCGGCGGTTACATCAGCACCTTCTGCATCTACAGCCCATGCTGAGAGTCCAAAGCTACAGCATCCAAGGTGCCAGCCAATCCCACCTCCTCGGCGGCCTCTACTGCACGTTTTGCAGCGATCCAGTGTCACCGATGCAAAGGATTCGGCCACGTTATGAAGGACTGCCCTAGTCAGCGGGCTTATATTGCTACGAAAGACGGTGGCTACGTAAGGGCTAGTGATGTTGAAGATGAATATGCACTTGCTGCTAACATTGCAGGAGATTACGATACTTCCGACGATGACACTGTTTTTGCATCGGATGCCTCTGCCAACCATGAAGCACTTATTGTACAATGTGTTTTGAGCACTCACATGGAGCAGGACGACCGGGCACAATGGAACAATCTGTTTCAGAACTTCTTCATCGTCAATGACCGCCGTGTACGTGTCATCATCGATAGTAGTAGTTGCAACAATTTGGTGAGCCACGACATGGTAACTAAGCTTCAACTTCCCACACGTGCGCATCCACACCCTTACCACGTGCAATGGTTCAACAATAGCGGTAAGGTCAAGGTAACACAAACTGCTCACATCAGATTTTCCATTGGTACATACTTCGGAGTTGCTGATTTTGATGTAGTACCAATTCAAGCATGTTCTCTATTACTTGGTAGACCTTGGGAGTATGATACTGATGCTACACACTATGGTAGGAGCAATAAGTACACATTTATGTATAAAGGAAAGAAAGTTACTTTGCTTCCTATGACTCCTGCTGAAATTGTGAAATTTGAACAAGAAAAACATGCTAAGGATGCACAAACGAGCAAACAACCTTTTGAAAATTAGCAAGTAGCTAAAATGCTTTCGAGGCAACAGAAAGATAAAGTTGCTTCTTCTTCTTCATCACAAGTTATTAATCTGAAAGGATGTGTCATGCTTGCAACTAAAACTGACCTTGCTGAATTTTGTGATGATACTCCCATGATATATGGCTTGATTTGCACGAACGTGTTGTTTTCACTTGCGAACATTTCTAGCTCTGTTCCCGTTGCAGTCACTGACCTTTTGCAGGAGTTTAACGATGTTTTTCCTACTAAGATACCACCCGGGCTGCCACCGATACGTGGCATTGAGCACCAAATTGATTTGATCCCAGGAGCGTCTCTTCCTAATCGTGCAGCGTACCGTACCAATCCGGAGGAGACAAAAGAAATTCAGCGCCAAGTACATGACCTTCTTGATCATGGGTACGTCCGTGAAAGCCTTAGTCCTTGTGTAGTACCCGTTCTTTTGGTGCCTAAGAAAGATGGTAATTGGCGCATGTGTGTTGATTGTCGTGATATTAATAATATCAGCATTCGATATCGACACCCTATTCCTAGATTGGATGACATGCTTGATGAGCTTAGTGGTGCCATTATATTTACTAAGATCGATCTCCATAGTGGCTACCACCAAATTCGCATGAAACTAGGTGATGAATGGAAAATTGCTTTTAAAACAAAGTTTGGATTATATGAGTGGATTCTCATGCCTTTTGGAGTTACTAATGCACCTAGTACCTTCATGCGCTTGATGAATGAAGTCCTACGACCCTTTATAGGACGCTTTGTGGTAGTATACTTTGATGATATCTTGATTTACAACAAGTCTCCCACTGAACATGTTGAACACCTACGTGTTGTTTTTTCTGTCCTACGTGAGGCTAGATTGTTTGGTAACCTTGAGAAGTGCACGTTTTGCACGGATCGAGTTGTGTTTCTTGGATATGTTGTCACTTCACAGGGCATTGAGGTTGACGTGGCGAAGGTAGAAGCAATCAACAGTTGGCCGCAACCTCAAACTATCACACATGTATGTAGTTTTCTTGGTCTTGCAGGTTTCTACCGGCGTTTTGGGAAAGATTTCAGCACCATAGCCGGTCCTTTGAATGAGTTGACCAAGAAGGGAATTACTTTTACTTGGGAACCAGCACAAGAACAAGCTTTTGCCACACTCAAGGATCGCCTTACACATGCACCTCTACTTTAGCTACCCGACTTCGGTAAGACTTTTGAGTTAGAATGTGATGCTAGCGGTTTTGGAATAGGAGGTGTGCTGCTACAAGGAGGTAAACCCGTGGCCTATTTTAGTGAGAAATTACATGGTCCACAGTTGAATTATTCTACCTATGATAAGGAATTATATGCCTTAGTGCGTGTGCTTGAAACTTGGCAACATTACCTTTTGCCTAAGGAGTTTATTATTCATTCGGATCATGAAGCATTGAAGCATATACGTAGTCAAGCAAATCTGAATAAACGACATGCTAAATGGGTAGAATTTATTGAGACATTTCCATATATCATTAAGCATAAGAAAGGGAAAGATAATGTGATTGCTGATGCTTTATCTAGACGTTATACATTGCTTTTCTCAACTTGATTATAAGATCTTTGGTTTAGAAACATTGAAGGACATGTATGCTACTGATTTGGACTTCAAAGATGCTTTTGCAAATTATACAGATGACCGTGCTTGGAACAAATATGTGCTGAATAATGGATATCTTTTTCGTGCTAACAAGTTATGTGTGTCGGCTAGCTCTCTTCGCTTGTTGTTATTGCAGGAAGCACATGGTGGTGGTTTGATGGGTCATTTTGGATCAAAGAAAACTGAAGATGTGATGTCCACACACTTCTATTGGCCTAGGATGAGACGAGAAGTTGAGCGCTACGTGGCACGATGCACTACTTGCAATAAAGCTAAGTCCCGTCTAAACCCACATGGTCTTTATATGCCTCTGCCTGTTCCTAGTGTACCTTGGGAGGATATTTCTATGGATTTTGTGTTAGGATTACCTAGAACTAAGAGGGGGAGGGATAGTATTTTTGTGGTGGTAGATCGGTTCTCTAAAATGGTGCATTTTATACCTTGTCACAAGAGCGACGACGCTACCAATGTTGCTGATTTGTTTTTCAGAGAGGTCGTACGCTTGCATGGAGTTCCCAATACCATCGTTTCATATCATGATGCTAAATTCTTAAGTCATTTTTGGAGGACGTTGTGGCATAAGTTGGGGACGAAGCTGCTGTTTTCTACTACTTGTCACCCACAAATGGATGGGGAAACGGAGGTCATCAACCGTACATTATCCACCATGTTGAGGGCTGTTTTGAAGACCAACTTGAAGCTCTGCGAAGAGTGTCTACCTTATATTAAGGTAAGTCCGTTTCAAGTGGTCTATGGCTTTAATCCGCGTGCTCCTATTGATTTGCTACCATTGCCACCATCTGAAAAATTGAATTTTGATGCTACTACACATGCTGAATTATTGCTT
Organism: Zizania palustris; assembly: GCA_019279435.1. NCBI lineage: Eukaryota > Viridiplantae > Streptophyta > Magnoliopsida > Poales > Poaceae > Zizania > Zizania palustris. The sequence goes on from JAAALK010000081.1 coordinate 55,349,639, forward strand.
AAGATGCATGAAACTACTAAAGCAAACATAGAGAAAATGAATGAGAAATATCGTGCTTATGGTAGTAAGGGTAGAAAAGAGATAACATTTGAACCGGGTGATCTTGTTTGGTTGCACTTGCGCAAGGATCGTTTTCCTGATTTGAGAAAGTCTAAATTGATGCCTCGTGCTGATGGTCCTTTCCGTGTGCTTGAGAAGATAAATGATAATGCATATAAACTTGAGTTGTCTGCATCTTTTGGGGTTAGTCCCACATTTAACATTTCAGATTTAAAGCCATATTTGGGAGATGACGATGAGCTTGAGTCGAGGACGACTCCAATTCAAGTGGGGAGGATGATGAGGACATCACTTCACATGATACACACATGGAGCCTCCACCTACAATTCAATTACAAGGACCAATCACACGCGCCCATGCCCGTCGCTTGAACTATGAGGTTAATTCTTTCCTTAGCAACTATGTTAATATTTGTTTGGATGGGATGCTACTGAATACTAGTGATATTTTGTTGCTTAGGAACATGGGAGATGGAATAGGAGATTTACGTACAATATATCATTTTATTTCTAAATTTATTTTTAGATAATCCTTGTTTTATTCACTTGATTAGTACTTTATTCTCATATTGCAATATAAATATTTATTGATATATCTACGTGTTTTCTTGTACACATCAAGTATTTATTAAATCATTTGAGAACACATTTTTTATTTACTGCGGTTATTTTATTTAGATTAAATTTACGTTTAATATCGTTCTTCATATTATTTTAATTAGGACACCGCTCATTTTTAGGCTAGACAACTTTAGTACTTGTGATCTGCTTTGCTACTGCTGTTTATCTGTCGAGGTGTGTTGGGTGTTGGGATTAGGTCATTGATTCGGAAGAATTTTATTTAGGCCCCCATTCACCCCCCTGTGGTCGCTACTTTCGGTCCTATAAGTGGTATCAGAGCAAGGTTAGGGTTTTTCCATACCTTAACCGGTTCTAAACCCAATTAGTGATCATGACTTCTACTGGAAAGGTCCCGTCCCTGGAAGCTTTTGGCTACACTTATTGGAAGACTCGCATGCGAGCCTATCTCATGAGCTAGAGCTCGGACATTTGGGATATTTGTGGTCACGCTACTTTTACTATACTTCCTGTTGCTGAGCGCACTTTTGCTGATATAATCGCCCAGCATCAGTACAATAGCAAAGCGGTGAAAATTTTATTTTCTGGTTTAGGTCCTAGTGAGTTTGAGCGTGTTAGCTATCTCGACACTGCTAGAGAGATCTAGGCTACCCTCCAGGCACATCATGAGGGGACAGCTCAGGCCAAGGCTAGGCTCTATCAGACCTACCGGCGTGAGTATGAAAATTTCTCACAGAAGCTGGGTGAGACTGTTGAGGCTTTGTTTGGTCGTTTTCAATCATTAACAAGCTTCGAGCCAACAAGGTCGAGCGTGATCAGCTGGTCTCAGATCATGAACAGGCGCTCAAGGTTCTTCATACCTTGGACCCTAAGATCTAGGAGATCAAGGTTTCTTCTATTGTTGAGAGTGTTTCCTATGATACCTTGACTGTCGCAGAGCTTTTTAGTAAGCTCAAGGCCTCATAGGTTGATATCCAGTTGAGATCAAATCTTATTGGTTCTGGCTCAAAAACCCTGGCCCTTGCGACTCCTTCTGCTGATCCTACTGTTTTGAGTAGTACTTCATTTTCTTTGATGTCTATCTCCGAGGATCAGCTTGATTTGCTAGGAGATGATGATCTGTATTTGTTTAACAACTGGGTGTGCCATGTCTATGATAAATGAATGCTTAAAAGACACGGCACAAAATCCAGATGCTTTGAGTGTGGTGATCCAGGTCATTTCATCGCCGACTGCCCCAAGCATAAGAGTTATAAGAAGGGAACCAACGGTAATTCCTGATGAGGACATCACTTCACATGATACACACATGGAGCCTCCACCTACAATTCAATTACATGGACCAATCACACACGCCCGTGCCCGTCGCTTGAACCATGAGGTTAATTCTTTCCTTAGCAACTATGTTAATATTTGTTTGGATGGGATGCTACTGAATACTAGTGATATTTTGTTGCTAAGGAACATGGGAGATGGAATAGGAGAGTTGGAGTTGAAGACGGAGTCGCACGGATGATTTGAAGTCAAGAATTCGCTGGTTCGGACTACATCAACCACCATGCACCAAAATGGGTGTAACTTCCTCATACGAAGTCCGATTGGCGCGTTCTTGGACTTTTTAGAAAGCTAAGGAGAAGACAGATATTTTGGCATTTGTTTTGCCTCATTTGGAGTCTTGAGTCGTCCTGCATGATAGAATTGGGCTGAGTTCGACCTTGTACTGAGTCCATAGTCTGAGTCGTGTGCGCCTCCTACAGGCTGCCCACGCCCTATATACTCATGACAACCGTCATTAGGGTGAGGTTTTGCTTTGTTTGCATCTACACTCGTGTGTTTAGATCCCGCTCTTGCACCGGACCGATTGGCTGCTGCAACGGCGTTTGTGAAACCTCTCCTCATCATAGTTCATATGTGATTGTGTTTCATTAGCCAATCCATCCCTAGGATGAGGTCAAGTCCGGTACACTTAATGAGGATTGGCTTGGCCCGGAATAACATCCCTTGAATCTCTATCTTTACCTTAGGGCTGTATAAGAGGGCTAAGGTTTTATTGCCTGGAGTGGCAATCATCATGGGGGTTGGTAGAGGGAGCACTTCCAAGTTGTTGGTTTTCACAAAATCTTCCGAGACGAAAGAGTGTGTTGCTCTAGAGTCAAATAGTATCACAGATGGTATGGAATTTGTGGTAAACATACTGAGCATGACTTCGGGAGCCTCCCGAGCTTCCTCTGCGCTGATGTGGTTGACGCGGGCACGAACAGCCTGGTTGGGTGCCACGCCTTGGGGTTGCTTGGGGTGAGGACACTGGTGCGAGTAGTGCCCTTCCTTTCAGCAGTTGAAGCAGACGACCGACTTCCCTTGGCGATCCCTCAAGATCGAGGCCTTGGCGGTGGACGTCGGCTGCGTGGCCGGAGCTGGTGGAGCGGGGCGGGGATGCCCGACGTTGGATCCACCGGCGGTGTGAGGTGGCCTGTAGGCGGGCCGAGGATGGTAGGCGGGCACAGGTGGCGGAGGGACGAAGAGGGGCCTCTGAGGATTCGCCTGTGGATGCTTGAAGGCAATCATCTTCCTCTTCTTGAGGTCCAACTTGTTTTGCTCAATCTCTTGGATGAGCGCCTTGTTCACCAGCCATTGGAAGTCGGCGTAGTCGGTGGCGACGAGCTGGATGGACAGCTCATCCTTGAGTCCCCGGAGGAACTTGGCCTTTCGGAGGGCGTCGGTTCGCACCTCCTCTAGCGCGTAGCGTGCCAGACGGTTGAACTCATGGAGGTACTCAAGGGGGTCACGAAGGTACCCTTGCGGTGAAGAAAGGTCGACGAAGAGAGGTCGGCGACGAGCGGAGGCGGTGAAGGCGTTCGGGTCCTCGGCGGCGACGGCGATCCGGTGGGTTTCGTCGATGACGGAGTGGTGGCCGGGGTCAGTGAGGTCCGTGCGGTCGCAGCGGTGCTATCGGCGAGGGCGGAGGGGGACTCCGGTGACGGCGAGCAATGGCTGGAGGACGGGCGGTGGTGGTGCGCTAAAATGCGGAATGTAAGAGCTCTGTTTGTTCTCGCGGTGTTTGAGCATAGGGGTGCAATGCGGACGGCCAGGGGGTTTAAATAGGGTCGTCGGCGGGGGCAGAGGGGGCGTGATTGGCGGTGGCCGGGAGTAAACGCGTTTTTAAACGCCGGTGAGCTCGGTTGCAAGGGTTCAATGCACCTGGACGTGATTTGGTCGGAATTGAAGAGGGGGAAATGGTCGGCGCGTTGAGGGGAATTCATTGCCGGCGATGGATTAAAGGGAGGGGGCCGGTGGGGGCGGATCCGAAGCGGGAATAGGGCTTCGGCCGGCGAGGGGGGGGATTTGGGGGCGGATCTCGCGGGAACGAAGGGTCTGACAAACGGGGACCATATGTCAGTGGGCGCGAGCGGGCGAGTGTGGAGGCTAACGGGTGGGGTCGGGCTCGGCCGAGGGAGTGGGCTGGTTGGCGCCGACAGGTGGGGTCGGCCTGTCGGGCGCGCGCGCAAGGGGAGAGGGGTGGTCACTGACGAGTGGGCTCCGCCAGTCAGATGGTGCGCACGGGAGAGAGTGGGCTGGGCCGGCTGGGAGAGAGAGGAAGGGAGGGGAGGCCCATTACTGTTTTAAAAGGTTTTCTGATTTAAAATAATTGCAGAAAATAGATTAAATCTTTTGGGGCATTTCCAGGGTGGATAAAAATTTGTAAAAATTCTCAAAAATATATCTTGGTCTTGGGAGTTTATACAAAAATTTCCAGCTCCTGGTTTGGTCATTAACTCTGTGTTGTAGTTCAAAATGGTATAGAAGGGTATTTAAAAGTATTTTCAAAATAATAAAATCAAGGAAATTGAATTAATTAATATTTTTATTCCTTTGAAAATTTGGGGTGTTACAAGGAGGTCCAACTTCTTCCCGATGGTGCGGAGCCAATCTCCGGCCTCCATGGGGTTAGTGGTGCTGGAGAAGATCGGTGGACGCACGCGCAAGAACTTCGAGAGTTGAGGCGTGGGTGCGGGTGGTGGTGCACGAGGGGCGGGCTCCACATTCTGCAGGCGGTCCAACTGTGCCTGTTGGTGCTGCATCTGAGTGAGAAGGGCGGTAATCAGCTGGTTCTAGTTCGCCATCATTTCCGCCAAGGTAGGGTGGTTGGCGGATGGCGGTCCAGTCTGTCGTTGGCCCGTTGCGCCCTAGTTGGGCACAACACTTTCGGGCAAACCGTTGCTTGCCCCTTCTCCATTGTTTGACCCAGTGTTCTGGTTGTCGGCCATCTTCTGAACATAAGGGTTTTTGCCATAAGATAAAAAGATGATGAAATAAACATTTTAATCAAAATGGCCTGTTGAGGCTCATATATATATCTCAAAGTGGTAAAAAGTTTATTACATTCATGCTCTTATTTTATTCTACCTACAACAGAAGTTGTTGTACGAAGCACGACATACACAAAATTATTATGATCAAACAACGATGACTATCGTCTACTCGCCACCAGAGGCGGTCTCCGTGCTCTCGGAACCACGAGCACGCGGGTCCTGAGGGACGGTGGGCTCGAGAAAATTCTCGATGATGGGGTCGGAGATGAGGCCAGAGCGCGGCGCTGGAGCGCTGGAGCTGGACGGTCCGGCGATCGAGGGGTGTGGCGGGATCCTCTTGGGGCGAGGGGCGGGCTCGCGGATGGGCTTCTTCCTCCTCGAGACAAGGGGGACCATCTCCGCTATGTCCTTCTGCAGCTGCATAATCTTGCGCTGTAGCTCGCCGTTCTGTTGGATCAAGCTCTTCGTCTCCTAACGAAGGAACTCGACCGCCTCATGGTGCTCCTTAGCGTCAAGAACGGCCTCGGTATGGAGATTGTCGATGGCCTGAAGAAGGCGCGTCTGCCGGGCCATGACTGGATCATGATCGGAGTGAACTCCGATGTAGATGCTACGGTGGGTGCTAGGAGTGCGCTTCGGTACAAGCCGGAAGGACGAGCTCTGAAGACGATCGTCATAGATCATCCTCAACTCCATGAGGGCTTGGAGGGCGACGCGTTGGCACACGATGTCGAAGGTTGGACCCCCAAGTGCTGCCGTGAAGAACGACAGGTGCTCGCCGGATACGTGGATGGTGAGGGAGACGTCGCAGGGTTCTGCGAACTCTTCCATGTACACCCCATGGAACTCGGGCTCAAAGAGGAACCCAAGGAAGGTGACCATCATGCGGAGCTCCCTGACGAAGCCCTCGAAGTGGCAGCAGAAACTGTTTACTTGATAGACCGGCATCTACAAAAACAACAAGTTGAAGAAAAGTGAGGGGAGGAACAAAGTTTATAAAGTAGATTTTCGAGAAATAGTTTTCTGTAGCTATTGTCTAGGCTGGTCTGTTTGGCTTCCTACAGTCAAGTCGGCTCTGATACCATCTTGTGACGCCCCGATTTAACAAATCAGGACATTATTGAATTTCCAAAGAAAAACAATAATACAAGAGGTTCATCATGCGACACGTACATACAACAAGCATTCATGGTACGCAGACCATATTATTACATAAGAGTGAAATTAAAATAATAAAAATAAACTGCATGACGAACGTCTTCTTCAGGATCTTTCTTCTTGACTGGGTCGCTACTCTAGACCATCCTCGTAGTAAGCATCCTTTGAATTGTGGGTCCAACGGGTATGAGTACGGTGGCGCCCCGATTTAACAAATCAGAACATTATTGAATTTCCATAGAAAAACAATAATAACAAGAGGTTCATCATGCGACATCGTACATACGACAGTATTCATGGTGCGCAGACCATATTTATTACATCAGAGTTTTGATAAAAACAGTAATAAAGATAATTAAAAATCTGCATGACGAACGCCTTCTCCATGATCTTTTCTCTTGACTGGGTCGCTACTCCAGACCGTCTTCATAGTAGGCATCCTCTGTGGGGTCCAACGGGTATGAGTACAAAAAGTACTCAACAAGCCACCGCAAATGCAAATAATAATGCAGGATAATAAACAAGGAAGGGTAATGGCTAACAGTGCGAAAAAGTACATTTTCAGTTATTGTAATTGGTGTAGTCAATTTAATCATGCGGAAAAGTAGACATGAGTATCAACAACATCATCTAACTCGAGGAGTACGTTTTACCTCCTCGCACAACAGTCCTTACATGTCAAACCATCATGCACATACATATTCAAAGTAATCTAACTGTGGGATGTCACGCAACCCGCCCTTGACCGTGGGCTCGACTTTTCGAAAAGATTTTAGACTCTGATCAGAGATGTACTACTGTACCCACAAGGCACGCACTCATCGCAAACGAGATGACCCATACCACGGGAACTCGTGCCAAAACCTCAGCATGAAATGCTCCAAGCGATAACCACCCGCTCTAGATTTTGCCGGCGCGCCGGGCCGCATCCCGGCTAACGTCGCACCCCCTTTTGCGCCACATTGGTACAAGCCACCCGCAAGTGCTGCTTGACCCATCTCCAAATGGTGGCCTCGGTTTGGAACACTCCATACCTTAGTTAGGACTTACCCATTAGACTTGTGGTTAGTACGGAAGTGTATTGCAACGGATCCCTCAGACCAGTCCTTATAGTGCCCCGGGTGCTACCGACCAATGCCCTAGCTTGCACCCGGAATCCACCATGCATTCACTCACAATCATAACTCATCACCGAAAGAATTCCAAAGATAAGAAACAATGGGGATCATATAGTAGAACCATTTCGCTACGACTCATTTTTAATCCTATAGCAATCGTGTCAATACATTGTACACTAGCTAATAAGACTAATCATGTGGTGACAAGGAGTTTAGGCTAGAGAGCATGGCTTGGGTTGCACATCAAGGTCAGGGGATCCTAAATAAATATATTGTACGGGTTTCATTTGAATAATGCATATATTTCCTATGTGTTTTAGCGATAGTTTAATAAAGCATGGGTTCAATATGCTCAAAAGATTAGTTTGGTGACTTGCCTTGTTCAGCGAAGGGTGAGGGAGGAACTTCCAGGAAATATTACGGCTCCTCGACGGTGTCGTAGTCTTTCCAATATAAATATAAATAAAAAGATATAAATACAACATTCAATTTAAACAATCTAAAACCACACAACAAGTATATAGCTTTTGGTTGATTTGGTTTGAAGAAAGCAAGTTGCTATGTTTCTGAAACTTATTTCATTAATAATTTAAAATGAACCATAATGAAATATTGTCTTTCATAAAAGGGATTTTAAGTGTGAATAATCTCATTTTAAGTTTTCTAATGAATTTAAAATGAATGGTTCAGAGAAAACTTAGTGGTTTTAGTATATAAACAAAAAGGAATAAATATAAACTTTACTGAAGTTTAAATATTTGAAATTATATTTTAATCCTAAGGGCATTTGAATACCTATTTAAATAAACATGAAAAGTCCAAAGTAAACCTACTGCTTTTATTGTATGAACATGTAGAGAATAAAATTATAAATTTTCTGAAATTGAAATGACAATTTTTATAGTTCAAATGCGCCAGATATGAATTTTACAAGTTTTAAACAGTTTCTGGAATTTATTTCTAAATTTAAATCCCCTCTGGTCCACGGTGAGCCAGGCCCACGGTGAACCCGCGCACTGTGCGCGTGGTCCGGCCCAATCTGGACCGTTGGATCCAGATCCAACGCGCGAGGGCGAGGCGGGGCGCTTAAGTGATAACGGACGGCCAGGATTAAAACGCGTGAAAGGGTACCACGTGGACGCACGAGATCGAGCGCGGGTTTTAAATGAAAATGAACGCGCGGGAATAAAACGTAACGCTTTGACCAGATCCGACGGTGCGGATTAGATCGCGTACGTGGGGTCACAGGCGTCGTCCGATCGCGATCGCACGGTCGGGATCGGATCCGACATGGCACGGGTACTGGACCCGTGCCAGTTGTCTTCTCCGGCGACGGCGAGCGGGCCAGCGGCCACGGCGAGCGACGGCGGTCGTATCTAGGGTCTAAAACGGAAAGAGGACGACAAGGGGGTCACGAGGGTACCCTTGCGGTGAAGAAAGGTCGACGGAGCGAGGCCGGCGATGAGCGGAGGCGGTGAAGGCGTTCGGGACCTCGGCGGCGACGGCGATCCGGCGGGTTTCGTCGATGATGGAGTGGTGGCCGGGGTCGGCGAGGTCCGTGCGGTCGCAGCGGTGCGGTCGGCGAGGGCGGAGGGGGACTCCGATGACGGCGAGCGACAGCTGGAGGACGGGCGGCGGTGGTGCGCTAAAACGCGGAATGTAAGAGCTCTGTTTGTTCTCGCAGCGTGTGAGCGTAGGGGTGCAATGCAGACGGCCAGGGGGTTTAAATAGGGTCGTCGGCGGGGGCAGAGGGGGCGTGATTGGCGGTGGCCGGGAGTAAACGCGTTTTTAAATGCCGGCGAGCTCGGTTGCAAGGGTTCAACGCACCTGGACGTGATTTGGTCGGAATTGAAGAGGGGGAAACGGTCGGCGCGTTGAGGGGAATTCATTGCCGGCGATGGATTAAAGGGAGGGGGCCGGCAGGGGCGGATCCGAGGAGGGATTAGGGCTTCGGCCGGCGAGGGGGGGATTTGGGGCGGATCTCGCGGGGATGAAGGGTCTGACAAACGGGGGCCATATGTCAGTGGGCGCGAGCGGGCGAGTGTGGAGGCTGATGGGTGGGGTCGGGCTCGGCCGAGGGAGTGGGCTGGTTGGCGCCGACAGGTGGGGTCAGGCTGTCGGGCGCGCGCGCGAGGGGAGAGGGGGGGTCACTGACGGGTGGGCTCCATCGGTTAGATGGCGCGCGTGGGAGAGAGTGGGCTGGGCCAGCTGAGAGAGAGAGAAAGGGAGGGGAGGCCCATTACTGTTTTAAAAGGTTTTCTGATTTAAAATAATTGTAGAAAATAGATTAAATCTTTTGGGGCATTTCCAGGGTGGATAAAAATTTGTAAAAATTCTCAAAAATATATCTTGGTCTTGGGAGTTTATACAAAAATTTCCAGCTCCTGGTTTGGTCATTAACTCTATGTTGTAGTTCAAAATGGTATAGAAGGGTATTTAAAAGTATTTTCAAAATAATAAAATCAAGGAAATTGAATTAATTAATATTTTTATTCCTTTGAAAATTTGGGGTGTTACAAACCTATCCCCCTTACAAAGAATCTCGTCCTCGAGATTGGAGCATTACTCGAATAACTCAGGGTATTGGTCTTTCAGTTCGTCTTCCTTTTCCCATGTAGCTTCTTCGGCGGGGTGGTTGTCCCACTGAACCTTGCAGAAGCGAACTACACGACTCCTGGTTACCCTTTCCTTGGTTTCCAAGATCTTAATGGGTTTCTCGATGTAGGTCAAGTCTTCTTGGACGTTGAGTTGTTGAAGATCGGCTTGCTCGGCGGGCACGCGAAGACACTTCTTCAACTGGGAGACGTGGAACACATCATGAACTCCTGCCAATGATGGAGGCAGTTCAAGCTGATATGCCACTTCTCCTTGCCATCGGAGGATCTGGAAAGGTCCGACGTAGCGGGGTGCTAGCTTGCCTTTCATGTTGAACCTTTGAGTGCCGCAGAGGGGAGTGACTCGGAGATAGACATAATCGCCCTCCTCAAAGGTTAAGTCTCTTCGACGGTTATCGACTAGGCTCTTCTATCGGGACTGGGCTATCTTTAACCGGTCCCTTATGATCTTGACCTTCTCTTCAGCTTCTCTTTGTATGTCTGTCCCAAACAGTTGTGATTCTCCGGTTTGATCCCAGAGCAACGGCGTTCTGCACTTACGTCCGTAGAGTGCTTCGAACGGGGACATCTGATCTTGGTACTCCCGAGATGTATGGAGTATAGAGTATCGTGGGCTTCTTGAAGGATGAGAGTCTTCAACTCAGGCTGGACGGGTACGCATATCCGGTTTCCGAACCAGATGGTACCATGCTCGTCCTCGGAAAATCCGGGGGCTTTACCCTTCCGCATGTTCTGTTGGATCTCCAAGATATCTAGGTCTTCCTTCTGCTTTTCTCAGATCTGGTCTATCAAGACAGGCCGAGACTCCAAGGCAGCGAGGTACGCTCGGGTGGTGATCCCCAAATTCAGCCTTTCCATCTCCTTGTAAAGTAAAGGGGCCTGGTCCTGTATCATGATGGCATTGCAGTACCCTTTTTGACTAAGGGCGTCTGCCACCACATTTGCCTTGCCTCGATGATAATGGATGCCCAAGTCGTAATCTTTGATCAGTTCCAACCACCTCCTCTGCCTGAGGTTCAGGTCCGGTTGGGTGAATATATACTTGAGGCTCTTGTGGTCGGTGAAGACCTCACACCGATTTCCCACAAGGTAATGTCTCCATATCTTCAAGCCATGAACCACGGCTACTAACTCCAGGTCGTGGGTCGGGTAGTTCAGCTCATGTGGTCTCAGCTGTCGGGAGGTGTAGGATATCACCTTCCCATCTTGCATTAGGACACATCCCAATCCCTGACGAGAGGCATCACAGTAGACGTGGAAGTCCTTCCGGATGTCTGGCAGGGTCAGAATAGGGGCTGACACGAGCTTCTTCTTGAGAGTTTGGAAGCATTCTTCACAATCTGGGGTCCATTCAAACTTTACTTCCTTCTGCAACAGCCCGGTCATAGGCTTGGCGATCTTCGAAAAATTCTCGATGAACCGGCGGTAGTATCCGGCCAATCCGAGAAAACTCGGGATCTCAGTCACGTTCGTGGGCTGCAGCCAGTTGGTCACTGCTTCCACGGTGGTTGGGTCCACTGCTATTCCTCCGGCAGATATGACATCACCGAGGAACTTCACCTCAGATGACCAAAACTCGCACTTGTTGTATTTGGCGTACAGTTGCTGTTCCCTTAGCTTTCCGAGGGTCAGACGGAGGTGAGTTTCATGTTCTTCCTTAGTCTTGGAGTAGATGAGGATATCGTCGATGAACACCACAATGAACTTATCCAAGAACTCCATGAAAACATTGTTCATCATGTTCATGAAAAAGGCCGGGGCATTCGTGAGTCCGAACGACATCACTGTATACTCGTAGAGTCCATAGCGGGAGGTGAAGGCAGTCTTGGGTATGTCCTCTTCTGTAATCCTCAATTGGTGATAACCTGACCTGAGGTCAATCTTGGAAAAAACTGAGGATCCCTTCAGGTGATCGAACAGGTCGTCGATCCAAGGCAATGGGTACTTGTTCTTGATGGTTACGTCGTTCAGGGCTCTATAGTCCACACACATCCTTTTAGTCTTGTCCTTCTTCATGGCGAAGATGACCGGTGCACCCCAGGGTGAGGTACTCGGTCGGATGTACCCTTTCTGCTCCAGGTATTCGATGTTGCTCTTGACTTCGGCTAGTTCATTGGCGGCCATCCGGTATGGGCGCTTGGAGATTGGAGTGGTCTCGGGGATAAGCTCGATTATGAATTCGATGTCCCCCTTTGGAGGCATTCCTGGCAGGTCCTCTAGGAAGACGTCCATAAATTCCTTGACTACGGGCACTTCCTCAAGGGCTAGTGAGTGAAGAGATGCCTCTAGAGGTTTGCGGCTGGTCATCCGAAAGGTGATGGCTTTGCCTTCGGGGTTGGTTACCGTTACGGACTTGCTGGCACAATCGATCACTCCCTTGTGTTTCATTAACCAATCCATCCCTAGGATGAGGTCGAGTCTGGTACACTTAATGAGGATTGGCTCGGCCCGAAATAACATCCCTTGAATCTCTATCTTTACCTTAGGGTTGTATAAGAGGGCTAAGGTTTTATTGCCTGGAGTGGCAATCATCATGGGGGTTGGTAGAGGGAGCACTTCCAAGTTGTTGGTTTTCACAAAATCTTCCGAGACGAAAGAGTGTGTTGCTCCAGAGTCAAATAGTATCACAGCTGGTATGGAATTTGCGGTAAACATACTGAGCACGACTTTGGGATCCTCCTGAGCTTCCTCCGCGCTGATGTGGTTGACACGGGCACGAACCGCCTGGTTGGGTGCCGCGCCTTGGGGTTGCTTCGGGTGAGGACACTAGTGCGAGTAGTGCCCTTCCTTTCGGCAGTTGAAGCAGATGACCGACTTCCCTTGGCGATCCCTCAAGATTGGGGCCTTGGCGGCGGACGTCGGCTGAGTGGCCGGAGCTGGTGGAACAGGGCGGGGATGCCCGGCGTTGGATCCACCGGCGGCATGAGGTGTCCTGTAGGCGGGCCGAGGATGGTAGGTGGGCGCTGGTGGCGGAGGGACGAAGAGGGGCCTCTGAGGATTCGCCTGTTGATGCTTGAAGGCAATCATCTTCCTCTTCTTGAGGTCCAACTTGTTCTGCTCAGTCTCTTGGATGAGCGCCTTGTTCACCAGCCGTTGGAAGTCGGCGTAGTCGGTGGTGACGAGCAAGATGGACAGCTCATCCTTGAGTCCCAGAGGAACTTGGCCTGGCGGAGGGCGTCGGTTCGCACCTCCTCTGGTTGCCCTGTTGCAGGTCATGGAACTCCTGCTGCTTGACCGCGATGACTCTGGCGGGGATGTGGGCGACGCGAAAGGCGATGGAGAACTCCGCCCAAGTCACCACGTGGTCCTCTGGCCGGGACTCACGGTAGTTGTCCCACCACTCTGCGGTAGGACCCTGGAGCTGATGAGTGGCGAATGCCACTCTCTCCTGGTCGGTGCAGGGGAGGAGGTCCAACTTCTTTTTGATGGTGCGGAGCCAATCTCTGGCCTCCATGGGGTTGGTGGTGCTAGAGAAGATCGGTGGACGCACGCGCAAGAACTCCGAGAGTTGAGGCGCGGGTGCGGGTGCTGGTGCACGAGGGGCGGGCTCCACATTCTGCAGGCGGTCCAACTGTGCCTGTTGGTGCTGCATCTGAGTGAGAAGGGTGGTAATCAGCTGGTTCTGGTTCGCCATCATTTCTGCCAAGGTAGGGTGGTTGGCGGATGGCGGTCCAGTCTATCGTTGGCCCATTGCGCGCCAGTTGGGCACAACACTTTCGGGCAAACCGTTGCTTGCCCCTTCTCCATTGTTTGACCCGGTGTTCTGGTTGTCGGCCATCTTCTGAACATAAGGGTTTTTTCCATAAGATAAAAAGATGATGAAACAAACATTTTAATCAAAATGGCTTGTTGAGGCTCATATATATATCTCAAAGTGGTAAAAAGTTTATTACATTCATGCTCTTATTTTATTCTACCTACAACACAAGTTGGTGTACGAAGCACCACATACACAAAATTATTATGATCAAACAACGATGAATATTGTCTACTCGCCATTGGAGGTGGTCTCCGTGCTCTCGGAACCACGAGCACGCGGGTCCTGAGGGACGGTGGGCTCGAGAAAATTCTCGATGATAGGGTCGGAGACGAGGCCAGGGCGCGGCGCAGGAGCACTGGAGCTGGATGGTCCGGCGGTCGAGGGGTTTGGCAGGATCCTCTTGGGGCGAGGGGTAACTCGCGGATGGGCTTCTTCCTCCTCGGGACGAGGGGGACCATCTCCGCTATGTCCTTCTGCAGATGCATAATCTTGCACTGCAGCTTGACGTTCTGTTGGATCAAGCTCTTCGTCTCCTGACGAAGGAACTCGACCGCCTCATGGTGCTCCTCGGCGTCAAGCATGGCCTCGGTATGGAGATTGTCCATGGCCTGAAGAAGGCGCGTCTGCCGGGCCATGACCGGATCATGATCGGAGTGAACTCCGATGTAGATGCTACGGTGGGCGCTAGGAGTGCGCTTCGGCACAAGCCGGAAGGACGAGTTCTGAAGACGATCGTCATAGATCATCCTCAACTCCATGAGGGCTTGGAGGGCGACGCATTGGCACGCGATGTCGAAGGTTGGACCCCCAAGTGCTGCCGTGAAGAACGGCAGGTGCTCGCCGGATACATGGATGGTGAGGGAGACGTCGCAGGGTCCTGCGAACTCTTCCATGTACACCCCATGGAACTCGGGCTCAAAGAGGAACCCAAGGAAGGTGACCATCATGCGGAGCTCGCTGACGAAGCCCTCGAAGTGGTGGCAGAAGTTGTTTACTTGATAGACCAGCATCTACAAAAACAACAAGTTGAAGAAAAGTGAGGGGAGGAACAAAGTTTATAAAGTAGATTTTCGAGAAATAGTTTTCTATAGCTATTGGCTAGGCTGGTTCGTTTGGCTTCCTACAGTCAAGTCGGCTCTGATACCATCTTGTGACGCCCCGATTTAACAAATCGGGACATTATTGAATTTCCAAAGAAAAACAATAATACAAGAGGTTCATCATGCGACACGTACATACAACAAGCATTCATGGTACGCAGACCATATTATTACATAAGAGTGAAATTAAACTAATAAAAATAAACTGCATGACGAACGTCTTCTTCAGGATCTTTCTTCTTGACTGGGTCGTTACTCTAGACCATCCTCGTAGTAAGCATCCTCTGAATTGTGGGTCCAACGGGTATGAGTACAAAGTGTACTCAACAAGCCACCGCAAATACAAGTAATAATGCAAGATAATAACAAAGGAAGGATAAGGGCTAAAAGTGCGGAAAAGTACATTTTCAGTTATTGCATTTAGTGTGGTCAAATTTAATCATGCGGAATAATAAACATGAACATCAATAATACCATCTAACTCGAGGTGTTCGTTTTCCCTCCTCGCACAACAGTCCTTACATGTCAAACCATCATGCACATCCATTCCAAAAGTAAACTAACTGTGGGATGTCACGCAACCCGCCCTTGACCGTTGGCTCGGCTTTTCGAAAAGATTTATGACTCTGATCAGAGGTGTACTACTGTACCCACAAGGCACACACTCATCTCAAACACCAAAGTGTAACGAGATAACCCATACCATGGGAACTCGTGCCAAAACCTCATCATGAAATGCCCCAAGCGATAACCACCCGCTCTAGGTTTCGCCGGCGCGCCGAGCCGCATCCCGGCTAACGTCGCACCCGGTCCTTATAGTGCACCCGGAACCCACCATGCATTCACTCACAAGCACAACTCCATCACCGATAGAATTCCAAAGACAAGAATAGCGGGGATCATATAGTAGATTCCAATCGCTACGACTCATTTTTAGTCCTATAGCAATCGTGTCGATACATTGGACACTAGCTAATCTAATCATATGGTGACAAGGAGTTTAGGCTAGATAGCATGGCTTGGGTTGCACATCAAGGTCGGGGGATCCTAATAAATATATTGTAAGGTTTTCATTTGACTAATACATGTATATCCTATGTGCTTTAGCGATAGTTTAATAAAACATGGGTTCAACATACTCAAAAGATTGATTTGGTGACTTGCCTTGTTCAGCGAAAGGGGAGGGAGGAACTTCGGGAAAATATTCCGGCTCCTCGGCGGCGTCGTAGTCTTTTAAACATGAATAATAAACATAACATTCAATAAACAATACAAAAATCACACAACAAGCGTATAGGTTTTGATTGGGTTAACTTAAGGAAAGTAAAGTTGTTAAGTTTTCTGAAATTCATTTTATGAATATTTAAAAATGAACTATAATGAAATATGGTCCTTTATAAAAGAGATTTTAAGTGTGAACAATCTTATTTTAAGTTTTCTAACTAAGTCAAAATAAGAGGTTCAGAGAAAACTTGGTGGTTTCATCCTATTAACAGGAAATGAATAAAGATAAATTTTACTGAAATTGAAATAATTAAATTTGTAATTTACCCTAAAGAGCATTTGAATGCTTTATTAAATAAGTATGAAATTTTCAAAGTAAACATACTGTTTTTATTGTATTAACAGGTAGAGGATAAAATTATAAATTTTCTGGAATTGAAATGATAATTTTTGGAGTTAAAAAGCACCAGATATGAATTTTACAAGTTTAAAATCATTTCTGGAATTTAAGTTAAATCCAAAACAGCCTCGGGTCAACGGTGAGCCGAGCTCACGGTGAACCCGCGCACTGTGCGCGCGAGCCGGATCGAGATCCACTGTTGGATCATGATCGGACGTCCACGGGCGAGGCGGGGGAGTTAAATGAAAATGGACGCATGAGATGAAAAGGCCGAACCGGTACGCATCGTGCGGCTCAGATCGAATGCGGGTTTTAAATACTAATGGACGCACAAGATTAAAACGTACCGATTCGCTACGATCCAACGAATCAGATTAAATCGCGAGACGACCTAATCTCCGCCGTTGGATTTGGATCGCATGGCCGAGAGCGAATCCGACACGGCACGGGTACTCAGCCCGTGTTGGTCATCTTCTCCGGCGACGGCGAGCGGGCCAGGGGCCGCGGCGAGCGGCGGCGGTCCAACCTACGCCTAGAAATGGAAAGAGGACGCTAAGGGGAACACGGGGGTACCTTAGGAGAGGTGATAGGTCATCGGAGCATGGTCGGCGATGGGGGTAGACGGCGGAGTGGTTCGGGTCCCTTGTCGGCGACGGCGTTCCGGCGGGGTTCGTTGCCGGCGGAGGGGTGGCCGAGGTTGGTGAGGTCCTGGCGCTCACGGAGGTGCGGCCTCCTAGGGCGGAGGAGGTCACTGGCGATGGTGAGCAGTGACCGGAGTAGGGGTGGCGGTGAGGTGCTAAAAAGCGAAATGTGGCGCTCTGGTTTGTTCTCAGCGCGATCGGGCGTGCGGGCTGGACGTGGTGGAGGCCAATGGCTTAAATAGATGCGTCGGAGGGGTTCAGAGGGGGTCGCATGCAAGGAAAGCCGAGGGGAGGCTTTAACTCGCCGGCGAGGTCTCGGCCATACACGCGCAGCGCGATCCCGGGGTGCAATCGCGAGGTTTAACGAGGGGAAACGGTTGGCCGGGCGCGGGGGACCGAGTAATGGTGCCAATTTAATGGGAGAGAGGCCGGCGAGGTGGGTCCGAGGGGAATTGATTCAGCCGGCGAGGTTTGGTGGCGGTGGCGCGAGGTGGACGATGGTCCTGATAGGCGGGGGCCACAGGCCAGCGGGCGCGAGTGAACGGGTGGCGACTGACGGGTGGGGTCGGGCGCGAGTGGTTCGGTTGGCGCCGACAGGTGGGGCCAAGGCGTCGGGCGCGCACGTGAAGAGAGAGGAGCTCGCTGACAAGCGGGGTCCACTGGTCAGCCGGGGCGCGCGGGAAGGAGTGGGCTGGGCCGGACGGGAGAGAGAGAAAGGGGCGAGGGCCTGTTACTGTTTCAATGCTTTTCTGAATAAAAATAATTACAGAACTTGATTTAAAATATTGGGGCTACTTCCAAGGGTGATAAAAATTTGTAAAATTTCTCAAAAATATATTTTGGCCTTGGGAACTCATACAAAATTTTCTAGCCTCTGGTTTGGTCATTTCAACTAGGTTCTAGTTCAAAAAGGCTAAGGAGAGCATTAAAGGTATTTCCAAAATAAATAATCCCAGGAAAATATATTAAATGATATTTTTATTCCTTTGAAAATTTGGGGTGTTACACAAGGCTGACTTTGAGAGTGCCATTAGTCGTGCAGTGCAGTGGAGCAAGATGACTCCAGAGCAGAGATATCCCAAGACTCACTCCACTGAGTCTTTTCAGGTTAGTCAGCCCAAGGATGGAGTGTTCCAAGAACAACCTAAAGCTCTACCCAAGAAGCAAATCTGGATCCCAAAGCCTAAACCTCTCAACACTTCTCTTGACTCTCTACCTGGACCTTCTCACACCAAAGAAACTACACCCAACACCACCAAGCCTAAGAACCCCAAGCCTCAACCACATCTCAAGAAACCTACCTATCACTGTGAGTTTTGTCAGAGAGACAGGCATCTTGAGGAGTTTTGCTTCAGGAGGAAGCGGGTTGAGAGAGCAGAGAGAGCTCGAGGTGGGCAGGAGCAGTTCTACCAGCAGGGTGGTAGACAGAGAGTCCCTTGATGTGGAGAGAGGCTAGAGGCTAGGCCATGTCGTGTAGGTGGTGGTAGAGGAGACGACTTTCATGACCATGCTCCGGAGGGTGGATTTCGTTCCGACAGAGCTCCAGGCCATTCTGGATACGACTTTGGACCTCGTGGCCATGATTTTAGGCAGAACAGAGGACCGCACTTTGATCCGCGTTTTGGTCCAGATTCATATGATTCCTTCTGCTTTCCTACTTACGAGAAGATGGCTCGACACTGGTTTAGCTCCTTTGCTAAACCTGGTGTCGGACCGTTTGCTCCCACTCATGACCATTGATCTTGTAGGATCGAGGACTGGAGGACGTGTGGATCAAGGATTCAGGATGTTCTCGCCACATGATGGGACACCACAGATGGTTCACCAGCCTCACTCCTCGAGCTCCAAAGAGTACCTCACTTTCGGGAACAGTGGTCAAGGGAAGGTACAAGGTATTGGTTCGATTCGCATCTCTGATCATTTCTCTTTGAAGAATGTTTCTTTGGTTGGAAACTTGAATTTTAATTTAATATCTGTTTCGCAACTTCTTGAGGATGGTTTAGAGGTTCGCTTTAAGAAGGGCATGTCTTCTGTTGTTGATTCTAGAGGATCTTTGGTTTGCCAGATCTTACCCTTCGGTAAGGTTTTTCTTATTGATTTCTCTAGTTCTTAAGGCCCTTCTCACTGTTTGATTGTTGGATCCTCCTCTGAGCTCTGGAAGTGGCATAGGAGGTTAGGTCATTTGAGCTTTGATATGTTTGTCAGATTGAGCTCTATGGACCTTATCCGAGGTTTGTCCAAGCTTAAGATGGAGAAGGATCTAGTTTGCCATCCCTGTCGTCATCGGAAAAGGGTTGCCGCTTCTCACGCACCTGTGACTCAAGTGATGACTTCATTCCTAGGAGAGCTGTTACACATGGATATAGTTGGTCCAGCTCAAGTACGCTCAGTCGGTGGGAAGTGGTACGCGCTTGTGATAGTTGATGAATTTTCTCGATTCTCGTGGGTTTTCTTTTTGGAGTCTAAGGATGAGGCTTTTCGGTTTGTTCATGACCTGATTTTGACGCTGAAGAACGACAACAATGGTCGGATGCGAGCAATTCGCTCTAACAATAGCTCTGAATTCAAGAACTCTCAGTTTGTCATCTTTTGTAGTGATCAGGGTCTTGATCATCAGTTTTTTGCTCCTTACACTCCCCCACAGAACGGTGTTGTGGAACGAAAGAACCACACACTGGTCGAGATGGCCAGGATGATGCTCGATGAGCATAGGAATTCTAGGCGTTTTTGGGCTGAAGCTATGAACACATATTGCTATCTCGACAACCGCATTTTTCTTAGAGCTTACTTAGGTAAGACATCGTATGAGTTGCGGTTTAGCAGACAGCCCAAGGTGAGTCACTTGCGAGCGTTTGGTTGCAAGTTCTTTGTGCTCAAGAAGGGAGGGCATTTGGACAAGTTTGAGTCTCGTTGCTAGGATGGAGTCTTTCTTGGTTATGCTTTGCACTCTCGAGGCTTTCATGTTTGGAACCTCGACTCTCAGCAGCTTGTCGAGACTTGTGAGGTTTCTTTTGATGAGTCCATGCCTTCGCTGACTCCTTCTTTTGAGCTTTCTGGAGATGATGAGCTTGGAGAGTCCATCTTCGAGGAAGATGATGACACTCCTGTTGTTGATGAGGGTGGGCCTTATGCACAGCCTGCAGACCCTACACCTTCTGAGAGTTCAACTGAGGATGAGGACGGACCTCTGATCACTCCTTCTACTTCGATCAAGCCCCCTCAGCCGAGTCTGGAGGTGCCAGTTGCTGACCCTAGTGAGGTGACTTCAGATCACCTAGGATCCCGAGCAGTTCAATGTGATCACCCCTCAGAGCTCATCATTGGTGATCTTACTGAGAGATCCTTGCGTTCTTCTGTTGGTTCTCTTGTTGTGTTTGCTGAGTCTGCGTTTGGTTCCACTTTTGAGCCCAAAGACGTTTCTCATGCTCTTTCTGATTCAAATTGGATAAACACCATGCAAGAAAAGCTTGAAAACTTTGTTCGCAATCGGGTGTGGACACTGGTTGAGCTGCCACCTGGATGCAACACCATAGGCACCAAGTGGGTGTTTAAGAACAAGAAAGGTGAAGATAGGGTTGTGGTGTGCAACAAAACTCGACTAGTTGCACAGGGTTTTTGCCAGAAAGAAGGTATTGATTTTGAGGAGACCTTCGCCCCTGTTTCCCGTCTTGAGTCCATTCGTATTCTTTTGGCCTTTGCTACTTCTAAAGGTTTTAAGCTTTTTCAAATGGATGTCAAGAGTGCTTTTCTGAACTAGTATATAGAGGAGGAGGTCTATGTTAAGCAGCCCCCCGGTTTTGAGAACCCTAAGTTTCCTCGATATGTTTTCAAGTTGCAGAAAGCTTTATACGGTCTAAAGCAAGCCCCCAGGGCTTGGTATGATCGCTTAAAGTAGTTTTTGTTGAGGAACGGTTTTGTGATGGGTTCTTTGGACAAAACTCTTTTCTTGCTCAGAGTTGGCTCAGACTTATTGGTTGCTCAGATTTACGTGGACGATATTATTTTTGGTGGTTCTACTAATGAGCTTGTGTCCAAGTTTTCTGAGCAGATGCACAGCAAGTTTGAGTTGAGTCTCATGGGTGAGATCAAGTACTTCTTAGGGCCCCAGATCAAGCAGACCAAGGAAGGCATCTTCATCCACCAGGGCAAGTACACACGGGACATGCTAAAGAAGTTTGACTTTAGTGGAGAGCTGAAGCCTCAGATGACCCCAATGGGTACATCTGGAGGCATGGAAAAGGACGAGAACAGTGTCAAGGTCAATGAGAGAGAGTATCGAGGGATGATCAGATCGCTTCTATACTTGACTGCGATGAGACCGGACATTCAGTTCGTCGTGGGTTTGTGTGCGCATTTTCAGTCTTCACCACACGCATCTCATCGGCAGGCTATCAAGCGTATTTTCAGGTACCTTACTTATGCTCCTGATCTAGGTCTTTACTATTCTGCATCATCGTCTCTTGATTTATCTGGCTTTTCCGACGCTGATTTCGGTGGGTATCGGCTAGATCGCAAGTCGACTTCCGGTACCTGCCAGTTTCTTGGTTCTTCGCTTGTATCTTGGTCTTCTCGAAAACAATCTGGAGTTGCGCTTTCTACTACTGAGGCTGAGTATGTAGCTGCTGCTAGCTACTGCTCACAGTTGGTTTTGATGATTTCTACTTTGTGGGATTTTGGATTGTTTTTCCCTGCTAGAGTTCCTTTGTTTTGTGATAGCACCAGCGCAATTAGTGTAGAGAAAAACCCATGTTTTCATTCAAAAACCAAACATATTGATGTGCGCTTTCACTTTCTGAGGGATCAATATGAGAAAGGGGTCATTGATCTTGTTCATGTTGATACCCATCAGCAGTTGGCTGACATCTTTACCAAACCCCTAGATCAGTCTACTTTTGAGTGTTTGCGAGGGGATTTGGGAGTTGTGTATCATTTTTAGGATATTTTGAGTTAGTTTTTCTTTCCTTTTTACCCTTTTCTTGAGTCTTTTCATGTGTGTTCATATCATGCATATTCACATATCACACTTTGAGCTTGCTTCTGTTATATGATTGATCTGCTTTATTTATTCTAGCTGGTACATGCTTTTGATTAACTGTCGATGATCATGTTTTGTTTCAGTTCACATGATATGTCTGATATTTGTCATATGCATGGCTTTTATGCTTGAAAATTGAAAAATGATCACCATTGCTTCTAGTAACTAGCATGTGTAGGCTGAATGCTTTCGCTATCTTTTACATGCCTGGTAGCTAGATCCTTACTTAGATGCAGATATGCAACTTGGACATCTGTATGCTTTAAACATGAAAAATGTGCTATAAAAATGATAAAAATTTAGAAAAATGAAAAATTCATGCCTTTTTATGCTTATTTGAAAAGATCCAGGTGGGTTTGCTTTGTCGCATTGTATTGTTCTGGACAACTTACCATAGCACTTTGGTATGAACTAGGACAGTGTAATATATGCCAAGACCAATGTCTTAAGCTTCTGATGGTCCAGTTCTGGTCTAGGCTTGACTTGGTCGGTGTTGGGGAAATATACTTCCCTTAAACAGGGGCCAAATGACGTCAGCCTCCGGCATCCTCCGGCCCAGAGCCAGGTACTGTTGGAGCCTGTTTTCTCTATAAGTATTGTTTCCAGGTCCCAAGGTGCCTTTCGGGGTCCGTAGCTTCGGAGCCCTCAGACCAGGGGGGTCCGGCTCGGATCCCCCAGTCCGGGCCCTGGCGCGGAGCCCGGAGGCCGCCCTCCGGGAGCCAAGTCCGGAGGCCGCCCTCCGGGAGCCAAGTCCGGAGGCCACCCTCCGAGAGCCGAGTCCGGAGGCCGCCCTCCGGGAGCCAAGTCCGGAGGCCGCCCTCTGGGAGCCAAGTCCGGAGGCCGCCCTCCGGGAGCCAAGTCCGGAGGCCACCCTCCGAGAGCCGAGTCCGGAGGCCACCCTCCGAGAGCCAAGCCCGGAGGCCGCCCTCCGAGAGCCGGGTCAGGAGGCCACCCTCCGGGAGCCAAGCCCGGAGGCCACCCTCCGGAGTCCAGTTCGGAGGCCACCCTCCGGAGTCCAGTTCGGAGGCCGCCCTCCGGGAGCCAAGCCCGGAGGCCACCCTCCGGAGTCCAGTTCGGAGGCCACCCTCCGGAGTCCAGTTCGGAGGCCGCCCTCCGGGAGCCAAGCCCGGAGGCCACCCTCCGGAGTCCAGTTCGGAGGCCACCCTCCGGAGTCCAGTTCGGAGGCCGCCCTCCGGAGCCAAGTCCATACCGGGGGCCCCTCCGCCCCTGGTATGTCGTTTAGCTGGTCAAAGCCTGGCGCAGCCTGACACGCCAGTAAGGCTGTAAAGTTGTCTGGCACCTTTTGTACTGTAGCTAGCTCCTTTTCCCCTCTCTGCCCCTATGAGCCTGAGGCTCATAGGGGGCATCCCAGTCTTTTCCTCTGGCCTGCGTGCCTATATAAGCAGGGCCAAGCCCTTGTAACAGGGGGACACCCCAGGGGGCCATGAGACCCTGTAGTTCTCTTCTCCACACGAAGGCATACCATGCCCAATCCACCATAAACTGGACGTAGGGCTATTATCCCCTAGGGGAGGCCCGAACCAGTATAAACCCCTTCTCCCTCTGAGGGAACCCATCGAGGTTCATTATCCACATCGTACTCCACCACAGAAAAACCTGCTGGAACTAACGCAATTGTTCCAACAGTTGGCGCCGTCCGTGGGGAACTTAGTCCTAGAAGCTAAGTTCTCTACCACTGCCTGCAACCCGAAGTGCGCCCGAGGGGGGAGCATCGAGGCCTTCTCGCTTCGCGCACCCTCCGGCAAGGGGCTTCGAGGGCAGATCGAAGGCCACCTTCGCCTTCCTCCATCCTTCGCATACCGGAGCCCGCTCTCCGGCAAGGGGCTCCGCTCCACGTTTCAAAGGTCATCGGAGCCCGAGGGCTACAAGGTAAGTACCGCCCGAAGCCTTACTTCGATGCACCAATCTGCAGTTACGTTAACATAAGCTCGAAGCCATGCTTCGCTTTACTTAAAAACCGAAGCCATGCTTCGCCGTGTTCAAAAACCGAAGCCACGCTTCGCCTTGTTCAAAAACCGAAGCCATGCTTCGCTTTACTTAAAAACCGAAGCCATGCTTCGCCTTATTTAAACCCGAAGCCACGCTTCGCCTTATTTAAAACCGAAGCCTTGCTTCGCTTTATAAAACCCGGAGTACCCCTCCGAAGGCTACACAGTGCCCCCGGGCCCGTAGCAGTGGGCTAAAAGGACTCCGGGCCACTGGCCCGACGCGTCCAGGGATTCCGGGCTCCGCGCCCGAAGCATCCCAGGGATTCCGGGTTCCGCACCCGAAGCATCCCAGGGTCGAAGGTGACCCAGAGTCGAAGGTGGCTCAGAGTCGAAGGTGGCTCACATTATCACAGGTTCGGTGAATCCACACCAAATATCCTTCTCATTACTGGACCAAGTTCTGAAGCCTTGCTTCATTATCTAAACACGCTCCGAAGCCTGGCTTCGCGTGCTCATATGCTATACGCCTAAGCGTCTCGAAGTCATACTTCGCCATAGTCTAAGTGCGTTTCAGAGCCCCGCTCACGCACAGCATCCAAACCCCGGCATGCCGAAGCATGCTTCGCTCAAATTGGGTATGCGGAAGCCTTGCTTCGCACCAAATTGATGCGTTCGGAGCCCGTAGGAGGCCTTCGCTTGGTACAAATCCAAGTATCCGAAGCCGCCAAAAAGGCGCACCCCTTCGCATGTTTATTTTTTGCCCGCGCCAGCAACGGTTAAGTCCCTAACTGCCACGAGCAAAAGGGGGGAAGAATGTATGCGAGGTGTGCGAGTGTAATGCGCAGTACGAGCGTGACAAGCTAAGCGTTCGAAGCCAAACAATGCGAAGCATACAAACGAAGTATGCAGATATAATAAACTCCGTTCATTAAGAGACAATTGAGAAGTATGTTACAAGCATGCTTCGGAAACAAACTACGAGTAATCTGTGTCTAAGCCTAAAAAGAACCGAGTGCGAGGCCCCAACCCTCGCTTGCCTCTCCTTCGGCGGGGGCCCCTCGGCTGGATGTTGCCTCGTCGGAGCCCGCTCTCCCTCGACCGGCCCGTCCAGGCTCCGAAGCCCACAGGCTTCGGCTTCCGCTTTGCAGGTTGCTCCGGGTTCGCGAAGCAGGCGGAGCCGTGTCGAAGGCAGAAAAGTCTAGGGCTTCGTCGCTCGCTAAGGCCGCTCGCGAAGGCAAAGGTAAAGGGCTCTGAAGGGGCTCCGCCTTCACAGCGGCTAGCAAATCCTGAGCTATTTCGGAGATGGCTTCGCCCCTAGGCCCCCTCGGAAGCTTAAACCGGGGGGGCCTTCGGACCTAGCTACTTCAAGAATCGCCCACAGTTGTCGAAGCCCTTCAGAGTCCTCGAGGACTTCGAGGTCTATGCTCGAAGGCTGAGCCTGGGCAGGTATAAAAACCCCCGCATTTATATTAATAAACTGATAAGTTTTTACAAAGCCTACAGCTAGGTATTACAAGGAAGCCTAAGGAGATCTACACCTTCGGAGGCGGAGTCGTCGAGGTCGAAGGCTTGTCCGAGTCAACGGGTCCCTTGAACCGGCGTTGTCGAAGGGCCTTCATGAGGTCGAGGACTTCCTCGCAGCCTTTCTCCTTCCAAGGCTCCTGCAGCCGCCGCCAGGCCCCGCGGACTTCGCCCGGAGGCGTCACCAAGTGCGGACCCCCGAAGGCCACGGGAGCCACGGAGGTTGCCGCCCGAAGGTGGTCGCACCCTGCGGCATGAAGCATATGCAACACCCCTTGACCGGCGACGCGACCGGCCATAAGAGCGAAGCCCGTCAGCGCTTCGTCCGCTACCGAAGCCGCAGTCTTCAAGAAATCGGCGCGGTCCCCAATCGGGTCCTGATCGCCAAATTCCGGAGTCCGGCACTCGGTCCCTATCTTTTCAAGGACCTTAGTCAGGCTCTGGGTGGCCTCGCCAAGATTAGCCACGACAAAGCTTTCAAGATCCCGAGCTCGCTGACGGAGCTCCTCGTTCTCCCTCGCCTGACGGGCCTCGGCGTCCTTCGAAGCTTGGAGCTCCGCGCGGAGCCGAGCCGTTTCCAAGGCCAAGGCTTCCTTCGCCTCAGTAGCCGAAGCCTCGGCCCGCCTCCGCTTCTCGGCCTCCTCCAAGACCTCGCGGCGAAGGGCCTCCTTCTCTTCTGCGAGGCGCTCCATCCGCCGGTCAGCAGCAGTCGAAGCTGCCGCGTTCAGTGCGAGGGCCTGCAGGAATTCAAGAAACCTTAAGTATTAACCAAGAGACAAAGTATAGTTCGAAGCTGCAAGGGGCTCCGCTCACCCGCATGAGGACTTCGTTCGAGCTAACGAAGAGCTCCGTGGGATCTCGGTGGCTAAGCTGGGCCACCAAGTCCCCCTCCTCCGCAGAAGCGCAGGCCTCGCGGAAGCCGAGGATCGCCGCCGCCGTCACGCCCCCCCCCCCTCGGCTTGAAGGGGTGAATCACCGCCACGGTGGTCTCCGCGGGCTCCGGCGGGGCAGGGCTCAGGCCCACCACGTCCACCTCTTCTTCGCCTCGAGGGACTTCGCGGCTGCCGCTGCCTTCATCGTCGGACGAAGTACTCTCGGACTCCGAGTCGCTGCCGCTGCCGCTGCCGCTGCTACTCGAAGCTTCCGTGGGCTTCGCCTCGGCAGACTTCGATCCACCCTCGCTTGACGGCTTCGTCTTAGCGGGCCTCGCGTCGTCCTCGTCCTCTGCAGGGAGCCAAGTCAAAACCTGCATATTGAAGAGAAGCATGCAAAAGAAAAAGGGTTTACCATCATCAGAGATCTCTTGGAAGGAAGCAGGAGCTAAGTGTGTCCTCCAGCTCCCTCGCTGCGAAGCTGGCGCATCCACCTCCGCGCCTGAAGTTGGCTCCGCCGGAGCATCCGTGGCCTCCTTGGCAGCAGGAGTGCGCGCGTCGGCCTCCGCCTCCGAAGTCCTCGCCGCCAGGGGCTTCGCGGCCTTCTTGGTAGTCGGAGTAGTTGCGGGCTTCGCTGCAGCCTCCCCCGAGGCGTCCGCCTCGTCCTCGTCCCCCCTCTTCCTCTTGGCTCCGGCCGACGAGGTAGCCAGGTGGGCGAAGTCCGGCAGAGCAGGGAGCCCTTCGAGGCCAAGCGCGGTCCACACTCTGTTCCAGCGCTCCCAGGACCCCACCAGGGCGAGGCGCTGGTTCTGCTCCTCGGGGGTCGGAGTCCCGACGACTCGATCCGCCGCCGCGATGGCCTCCTCCGGGGTCCTCATGTCGAGGTCGGCTGCACAAAAAGGTTGAGTTAAGAGCAAAGTAATTGAAGTATTAAAAGCAAAGTAGAGCGCGAAGCCTTACAGAAGCGGTCGAAGGCCAGCTCGCTGAGTTCACCTCGGCCCGAAGCCCGGAAGAGACCGTCCGGCCAAGAGCACGCGAGGGGGCTGAGCCGAAGGGTGATGAACTCCTCCGCGAGGTCCCTCATGCTCATCTTCGCCGCCACCCTTCGGAGCAACGAGATCCTCGAATGAAGGAGGCCTTCGCTGGTCGTCACCACCCCTTCGCGCCGGTACAGGATGTGGGCGTTGGTGCTCCGAAGGGGAGAATTCGTGCCGACAGAGGCGTAAAACCACTCTTGATCCCATCTCGAATACCACTTGTTATTTACAGCCCTCGCAGGGAAGGCGTCCTGGAACTCCTTCCGGAGCTGGAAGTTGGCGCTGCCGAAGGCCAGCGCCCTCTTGACGCGGTCCGTCCCCTCCCTGGGCTTCGGCTGGAAGTTGGCGTCATGAAGAGCAACGAAGACGTCCGCGCGGCCCTCGCAGCCTTCGGCCCTCATGGCCCACTCAAAGACAGCTAGCCTCGCCACTGCGTTGGGCGAAAGCTGAGGGAGCTCGAGGTTGTAGGCCTTGAGGACTTCGCTCAGCATCCCCACCGCAGGCAGTCC
Source organism: Zizania palustris (assembly GCA_019279435.1). Taxonomy (NCBI): domain Eukaryota; kingdom Viridiplantae; phylum Streptophyta; class Magnoliopsida; order Poales; family Poaceae; genus Zizania; species Zizania palustris. Next base: position 55,377,527 of record JAAALK010000081.1, read on the forward strand.
GAGGCCGGCCTCGAAGAAGGCTTCAAATACCACCACTTCATCGGCCCGGGGCTTCGGTACGGCCTCCGACTTCTCTGGAACCCTTAATTGGATTTTCGCTGCAATCTTCCCCTCGCAGGCTCTCCGGACCGACTCCTCCGTAGAGATCGAAGCCCTCATCTCCAGGGTCTGCTCGAACCTGTCGGAGGGCGTCCGAAGGTCCCTCGGCCCCAGTCGCCTAGCTGCGGGCTTCGCTGCCGCGGCCGCTGCCGCCGCCGCCTGCACTTGGGCGGAGCCCGAGCTCGAGCCCAAAACCAGGGGCTTCGCCACTCCCTTCTTCGGCATTCTGATCAGACTTCGGCTCGGAGGACTAAAGGATGGCGAAGGGCTAGAAGCTCGCGAAGGTCGCTCTGCCAAGCTAGGAGGAAGAGGAGAGCGAAGGTGGTAAGGCGGTAAGAAGAAGCGAGTGAAAGTGTGCCGGAGCTGCACGCGGTAAGTCCCTATTTATAGGCGCGGTAAGAATTCCAACCATCATGGGCCGAGCCCACCGCCAGATGGGCCTCCGGCGAAAGCGAATCGAGCCCAAGCAAGGTAACGGTAACTTTTTCGACCGTTGCGAAGTCGTTCAGCCTCCCCGAGGCCGTTTTGGCGGCAAGTGCGGGCATTTATTACCCCCAGGTATCGAGGTCACCTTCGGTCCAGGCTCCGAAGGTATGTTCCCTCTGAAGTCATGTTTTCAGGTCATTTGTCCTAAGGGCGCGTGCACCCCTTCGTCCCGAAGGCCTACACGCGAGGGGCTACTGTTGGGGAAATATACTTCCCTTAAACAGGGGCCAAATGACGTCAGCCTCTGGCATCCTCCGGCCCAGAGCCAGGTACTGTTGGAGCCTGTTTTCTCTATAAGTATTGTTTCCAGGTCCCAAGGTGCCTTTCGGGGTCCGTAGCTTCGGAGCCCTCAGACCAGGGGGGTCCGGCTCGGAGCCCCTAGTCCGGGCCCTGGCGCGGAGCCCGGAGGCCGCCCTCCGGGAGCCAAGTCCGGAGGCCACCCTCCGGGAGCCGAGTCCGGAGGCCGCCCTCCGGGAGCCAAGTCCGGAGGCCGCCCTCCGGGAGCCAAGTCCGGAGGCCACCCTCCGAGAGCCGAGTCCGGAGGCCACCCTCCGAGAGCCAAGTCCGGAGGCCGCCCTCCGGGAGCCAAGCCCAGAGGCCGCCCTCCGAGAGCCGGGTCAGGAGGCCACCCTCCGGGAGCCAAGCCCGGAGGCCACCCTCCGGAGTCCAGTTCGGAGGCCACCCTCCGGAGTCCAGTTCGGAGGCCGCCCTCCGGGAGCCAAGCCCGGAGGCCGCCCTCCGGGAGCCAAGCCCGGAGGCCACCCTCCGGAGTCCAGTTCGGAGGCCACCCTCCGGAGTCCAGTTCGGAGGCCGCCCTCCGGGAGCCAAGCCCGGAGGCCACCCTCCGGAGTCCAGTTCGGAGGCCACCCTCCGGAGTCCAGTTCGGAGGCCGCCCTCCGGAGCCAAGTCCATACCGGGGGCCCCTCCGCCCCTGGTATGTCATTTAGCTGGTCAAAGCCTGGCGCAGCCTGACACGCCAGTAAGGCTGTAAAGTTGTCTGGCACCTTTTGTACTGTAGCTAGCTCCTTTTCCCCTCTCTGCCCCTATGAGCCTGAGGCTCATAGGGGGCATCCCAGTCTTTTCCTCTGGCCTGCGTGCCTATATAAGCAGGGCCAAGCCCTTGTAACAGGGGGACACCCCAGGGGGCCATGAGACCCTGTAGTTCTCTTCTCCACACGAAGGCATACCATGCCCAATCCACCATAAACTGGACGTAGGGCTATTATCCCCTAGGGGAGGACCGAACCAGTATAAACCCCTTCTCCCTCTGAGGGAACCCATCGAGGTTCATTATCCACATCGTACTCCACCACAGAAAAACCTGCTGGAACTAACGCAATTGTTCCAACAGTCGGTTAGCATAAGGTTGACATGCAAATAACTCATGGCAAAAATGAAAAAAGGAAAAGAAAAGTCTGAAAATTAAAAAGATAACAAGTTTGCTGAAGCACTTTGTTCTGGACAATGCTTATCTTGGTAGATATCAGTTAGCTTTTGCATCTTATGCTTTACTTTGCTTGTCAACTAGAAAATGTGGTGATGCTTTTGTTTGCAAAAATCGAAAAATGCATGCTAATGATTCTCTTTAGATATCATATGTTGCACTGTCATGTCATGTATCTTAGACAATATGTTTTTTTGCTATACTTGTTAGATGTTGTAATTGCAGTCAATCGTATCTGAGAAGCATGCTTTTTATACTCCACCTGCACCCTATTTGCATTCATGGCATTCCTTGAGGGTGAGCTGCATGTTAGGAGGAGTTTGTGTCTATGTCTCTTTAGAGTGCATTTAGTCTCACTTGATGAGTTCAATTATCAACAAGAGGGAGAAATTTTGGGCTACTCGATCTTTTAAAAGAGTTTAGGGGGAATTTTGGCTTTCTCTAGGATTTATTTCAGGGGGAGTTTTTTAGTCTCTTTTGCCTTTACTCTTTAGATGTCCTTGTTGATAGTTCTGAGATTGCACTTGTTTTGATTCTTTATTTTTTGGTTAACCATAATGACCATTTTCTTGCTTCTGTTTGGTTTTTGGTCATTATGGTTAAACTTTTATTTTCTTCTTTCTGTTTTCTTTTATTTTTGTTTTCATGTTTCCACATGTTTTGCAGGTTCTGAAGAATTGCTGAAGAGGGTGTTGACAATGCACTCATCAAGGGGGAGATTGAGAAACCATGTTGAAGAGCATGGGTCTTATGGCTCCAGATGTGTTGAGTGATTGTCAACGGAAGTCAAAGAGGAGACATGAAGACCTACCATGTCTGGGGCGCGTGTGACTCAGGTACACGGGCAGCGAGCGACAGCTGGGCAGAAGAGCTGCGGAGTTGGGCTGGCCCAATCCGAGTACATGGGCTAGGAGCGGCAGAGGATCCACTAGTCTGTTGACCGGGATTGAATCAGGTACACGGGCGGCGAGCGATTGCCGGGCTGAGGAAGCTGCGGAATCGGGTCGGCCCAATCCGGGTACCCGGTGCGAAGACGATGGACGTTTTGTCAGTTTTGGTGCAAAACTGACAACCGATGTTTATCTTTATTTAGCATTTTAATATTTAGCCTTTAAGTCCACAGTCTGTGTTATTCGAGTCAGTAAAATATTCTAAGGGCATTTTAGTAATTTCCAATTTTATTTTTAGAGTCAGTGTAATTTATCCTAGGGGTAGATTAGTCTTTTCCCTTTATTAGTGGGTTGCCTATAAATAGGCCCCAACCCCCTAGGGTTAGGGTTGACAATTTTTTTCCAAAATAAATCTACAGTTCAGAATTTTTCCGCCGCCACTATTCTTCTCTATTTTCAATCTACGCCACCACTATTTCTTTCGCTGGTTATCCTCCGTCGTCGTACTATTTTCATCTACACGTCAGGAAGCAGCTAGCGTTTCATGCAATCAGCCTAGGCACGCAGCTATAGCCAGCAGCGCGTACATCGATGACCAATAGGTCATGTACAGGTGCAGCTGCACGCAGATCGGTGCGGCGCCATGCTGCAGCCGAGGTGCCACATGCCGCAAGCTAGCGCTGCAAGCTAGTAGCTGCCTAGGTGCATAGCTGCATCAGCAGCGGACGTAGGCTCCACGGCGCGACGGCCAAGGCGCTCAGGCTAGGATTTTCTGCAACGCATAGCAATCAAGCATAGGCACGGGCAGCTGTGACAGAGCACGCAGCAGCAGTTTTCGCATGTGGAGCATCTGAGGAGAAGCAGTAGGCGCGGGCGCTAGGAAATCCCTACAAGCAGCACGCGAGCGCAACTGTTAGCAGCTCAGGCGCATCATTGCGCATGCAGTGGGCGCGTGACTCAATCAGTCTTCTGATTTGTTTCCCACGCACGACAACCGAGGAAAAGCGCTTCACGCAAGAAGCTGGCAGTGCAATCGTGCGTGGATCGGCGCAATTTTTCGATTCGTTGCACAGCGACCGGCGGATAGGCGGTGTTTGTTGTCGCGTGTGCGCACATTTTTCGGCAGCAAATCTTCGGCATGTAACGCACGTAACTTTTCATCTAATCTCCTATTTTTCAGCTAAGTTGATTAATTAGCGTGCGAATCTGGTCAGTAATTTTGTAATTAATTTTTGTCTGCTAAAACCTTATTAGTACTCGCATATTATTTAATTAAGTATTTTTAGTCTGTTCGTATAAAAAAATTAGCCATAGTAATATTTTTCATTCTAGATTTAAGTGCAATATATTAGTTTTATTTCTGAATTTATTTCTGGACAATCCTTGTTTTATTCACTTGATTAGTACTTTATTGTCAGATTGCAATATAAATATTTATTGATATATCTAGGTGTTTTCTTGTGCACATCAAGTATTTATTAAATCATTTGAGAACACATTTTTTATTTACTGCGGTTATTTTATTTAGATTAAATTTACGTTTAATATTGTTGTTCATATTATTTTAATTAGGACACCGGTCATTTTTAGGCTAGACAACTTTAGTACCTGTGATCTCCTTTGCTACTGTTGTTTATCTGTCGAGGTGTGTTGGGTGTTGGGATTAGGTCATTTATTCGGAAGAATTTTTTTTGGAGCCCATTCACCCCCCTGTGGTCGTTACTTTCGGTCCTACAAGTGGTATTAGAGCAAGGTTAGGGTTTTTCCATACCTTAACCGGTTTTAAACCTAGGTAGTGATCATGACTTCTTCTGGAAAGGTTCCGTCCCTGGAAGCTTTTGGTCACACTTATTGGAAGACTCGCATGTGAGCCTATCTCATGATCCAGAGCTCGGACATTTGGGATATTTGTGCTCACGCTACTTTTACTATACTTCCTATTGTTGAGCATGCTTCTGCTGATATAATCACCCAGCATCAGAACAATAGCAAAGCGGTGAACATTTTATTTTCTGGTTTAGGTCCTAGTGAGTTTGAGCGTGTTAGCCATCTCGATACTGCTCGAGAGATCTGGGCTACCCTCCAGGCACACCATAGGGGACAGCTCAGGTCAAGGCTAGGCACTATCAGACCTACCAGCGTGAGTATGAAAATTTCTCACAGAAGCCGGGTGAGACTGTTGAGGCTTTGTTTGGTCATTTTCAATCGATCATTAACAAGCTTTGGGCCAACAAGGCCGAGCGTCATCAGCTAGTCTCAGATCATGAATAGGCGCTCAAGGTTCTTCATACCGTGGACCCTAAGATCTGGGAGATCAAGGTTTCTTCTATTGTTGAGAGTGCTTCCTATGATACCTTGACTGTCACAGAGCTTTTTAGTAAGCTCAAGGTCTTAGAGGTTGATATCTAGTTGAGATCAAATCTTACTGGTTCTGGCTCAAAAACCCTGGCCCTTGTGACACCTTCTGCTAATCCTACTGTTTTGAGTAGTACTGTATTTTCTTTGATGTCTATCTTCGAGGATCATCTTAATTCGCTAGGAGATGATGATCTGTGTTTGTTTAACAACAGGGTGCGCCGTGTCTATGATAAATGAATGCTTAAAAGACACGGCACAAAATCCGGATGCTTTGAGTGTGGTGATCCAGGTCATTTCATCGCCGACTGCCCCAAGCGGAAGAGTTACAAGTAGGGAACCAGCGGTAATTCCTAGGACTCCGGCAAGCACGACAACTCCACTTTCACAAAGAGCAAGTCCAAGACAAGATTCTTTTGAAAGGCTCTGAATGACTACAGGCGTGAGAACAAGAAGCGAGACAAGGCCTTCTTCACCGAGATGGAGAAAAGCTACTCCAAGAGGTCTTCATATTCCTCCTCATCTTCAAGTTCAAGTGATGAAGAGATCGTGATCAAGAAGGGGAAGGACAGGGATGATCCGGCGGGCCTCTGCTTTATGGCCTTCGGGGACAAGCCGAAGAGTCGCTCGTGTCACAGCCAAAGACCCCACAAGAGTTTCTACTCAATGGCTCTTGGGGATAAGGAAGAAAAGGGCTCCTCCGACAACTCCGACGACGACGACGATGAAAAGGTATCTTCCTATGAACAAGAAGTTGTTAATTTACCAGAAGAGAACCATCAGGAGTTGAAGTATCGGGAGAAACTGCTTATAGGAGCTAAAAAGAGGATAGATGAGCTTGAGAGTGAGCTTGCCATGGCAAATGGCAAGATTGAGAGTTTGTCTTCTTCCCCTTGCTTGGGTGGTAGTAGTGAGTGCCCTAACTATGAGGTGTTGTTGTATGACCTGACGACTATGAAGTCCTGGTACATAGAGAGGGTAGATGAGAGAGACGCTATGGCCACTGAGCTTGAAATCACTCAGTTGGAGCTGAAAGATGCTCATGCCACGGTCGTCGTGCCCTGTGTAGACTGCCCATCCCATTTAGCTAGTATACCTGAGCTGAGAGCTAAGAGTGATGAGTAGGTGAGCGAGTTAGCTGAAGTGAGAGCTGAGCTGGAGCAGACTAAGCTAGAGCTTGAGACCTTGTCAGTTCCACCCACTGTTTGTGAGAACTGCTTGTCCATGAGATTGGAGCTGATCAAGCTAAAAGCTAAGAAGTCTGTCGAAGTTGATAGAGAGTGTGAGATCTGCTTGTCTCGGGTGGAGGTGCTAGCTTTCTTGAGAGAGGATCTAGCTGTTGTTCAGAACGAGAACTTTTACCTCCGTCATATCCTGAGTTGGATTAGTGCTAGAGAGCCATAGCTTGGCATGATGATCCAGTAGTTCAAGAGGCAGGATGGGTTTGGGGTAGGTTACACCTATACCAAGGCTGACTTTGAGAGTGCCATTAGTCGTGCAGTGGAGTGGAGCAAGATGACTCCAAAGTAGAGATATCCTAAGACTCACTCCACTGAGTCTTTTTAGGTTAGTCAGCCCAAGGATGGAGTGTTCCAAGAACAACCTAAAGCTCCACCCAAGAAGCAAATCTGGGTCCCAAAGCCTAAACCTCTCCACGCTTCTCTTGACTCTCTACCTGGACCCTCTCACACCAAAGAATCTACACCCATCACCACCAAGCCTAAGAACCCCAAGCCTCAACCACATCTCAAGAAGCCTACCTATTACTGTGAGTTTGTCAGAGAGACAGACATCTTGAGGAGTTTTGCTTTAGGAGGAAGCGGGTTGAGAGAGCAGAGAGAGCTCGAGGTGGGCAGGAGCAGTTCTACCTACAGTGTGGTAGACAGAGAGTCCCTCGACGTGGAGAGAGGCTATAGGCCAGGCCACGTCGTGTAGGTGGTGGTAGAGGAGACGACTTTCATGACCGTGCTCCGGAGGGTGGATTTTGTTTCGGCAGAGCTCCGGGTTGTTCTGGATACGGCTTTGGACCTCGTGGCCATGAAATTTTCATTAATTTTGATCATACCTTTACCCTTCACTCTGCTTTTGCGATTGTTTCCAAATGTGAAGCTTTCGCGCTACTTGGCTGAGGTGAAACTAGAGAACCATGAAGATTTTCCGGTAAAGTGTCGTGAACACCTAGAATCAATTATCCACGTGTCCTCCAGCCTCCCATGACTCCCCTAAGTAGAGAAGTAAAATCTCGAGTACTCAGCGCTGGGTTTTGAGATAAGATGCTTAGGGATCCAGCGCTGAACAACCCGAGAAGTATATAAAGCATGAGACTGTGTGTGATGAGAACCATACTGAACATGTGGTCTCCTCGCAACTCGCTGAGGTCTCCTAAAATAATTAGGGCCAAAATGCCTACGTGGTCTATCATCATACGATGTATGATATACACCACGATGGGCATAACCACTCATATAACTGTAAGGAGCCTCATAATCAGTATAAGCATTATAAACATAGTCATTCATATCAAATGAAGAATAATCATGAGAATGTAAAGCATAAGAACGACGTTCATCTTTCATGCGTCTATAGCAAAAACCAATCAAGTGTCCGACACGATGACAATAAGTGCAATGGAAAACTTTCTTTGGTGCAGGTTTATGGTTTCTGGTGCAAACCTCATAGTTTTCCTAGGTTTTTGCTTTGATTCTGTCTTGATTGAAAAAATGATTATCTTTTTGGGTTGGGTAGGATCTTTATCTTTTTGTGGTGTGTCTAACTGGGCTATCTCTTTCTCAAGGGTAGTAGGTAGAGTGAACACCGTTTGGCTCGGGGTACTGCATGAAGTCCTCTCATAACCTAACCCAAGAGCTAACCTGTAACACCCCAGAAATTAAAAAGGATTAAAATAAAAGAAAAATAATATTTAAATCATTTCTGGATTTATTATTAAAGGAAAAATCACAAAAGAACTCAAATAAAGCCAAACAGGGAGAAATACTCAAAATCTGGACTTGAAAATTTTATGAGATGAACTAGAGACCAAAATATAATTTTAGGAATTTTTACAAATTTTTATCAATAGTGGTTCAACCCTTAAACAAATAAAGGAATTACTAGAATTATTTTAAATCAGAAAACCATTTTAATCCTTAATGGGCCTCAACCTCGAATTCGCCCGGAGCCCGACCCAATCTAGCATTGAGCCACTGACGAGTGGGACCCGCCTGTCGGCGCGTTCCCCCGCCTCCCTCTCCCGCCCACGCCCGCCTGGCCCCACGTGTCAGCCTCCTCGCGCTCGCCTACACCCACTGACCGCTCGGCCCCGCCTGTCGGCCCCTTTCCTTTCCCGTTCGCCCACTGACAGGTGGAGCCCACCTGTCAGGTCCTTCGTCTCCGATGGAAGGGGATCGCTCCCCTTCCCTTCTGCTTCCACGCCGCCGGCCACCGGATCGCCTCGGATTCGTCGCGGATCTCTTTCCCCGACCACCCCGACCTCTTTCCATCTACACTCAACGCGTTTTCGCGCTTATGGAAGCCAACCCGAGGAGAATGGAATCCTCGCCGGAATTTGGAAGGAGCCCTCTCGGTTTCCCCGGTTCCCTTTCATCCCGACCGCCGGCGACCCCCTATTTATACCCCTGTGGACGCCGCCCTCATCCCACACCACCTAGAGCCCTAGCCGAAGCCCTCCAGAGCGCCGTCGCCCTCTTCTTCGAGCTTCGGTTCTGCTCCACCTCCGGCGAGCGATCGCCGTCGATCCCGACCTCCGCCGCCCTAGCCGCCGCCACCGTCGGATCCATCGTCAACCACCCCACCTCGTCCACCCCTCCGTTGGCCGTGGACACCGCTGGACCGCCGTCGCCGTCGAGCACCCGTACGCCCTCCGTCGTCTACGCCCGCCACCGGTCACCTCCAAGCCCCTATCGTCGCCACCGAAGGTATCATCGTGACCCCCTTACTCCCCGCGTTCCATTTTTAGCCCTAGCTAGGCCCCTAGGCCCTTGCCGTCGCCGCCGTGGCCGCACCCGAGCCCGCCGTCGCCGGAGACGAAGGGTGCGAGGCCCCCTTACGAACGTGCCATGCTGGATTAGATCCTGGCCGCACGATCGCGAACGAAGGGCACAGATTAAAACCCTTCGGGATTTAATCTCACTCGTAGATCTGGTCAAACCGGTATCCTCTGATCCTGGCCGTTGATCGCTTTTTAATTGTTGACTCCATCTGGTGCGTCCACGTATACCCTTTCGCCACGTTTTAATCTGGGCCGTCCGATTTCATTAAACCCACCCGCCTCGCATCCGACCGCCAGGTCCAGATCCGACGGCTCTGGATCGGCCGGTCCACGCGCACAGTGGCGCGGTCCACTGTGGGCCTGGCTCACCGTGGACCAGAGCCCATTTTCCAGATTAAATAAAATTCAGAAAATTGTTCAAACTTTGAAAATTCATATCTTGCTCAATTTAACTCCAAATTTCACCATTCAAATTTTGTTAAATCCAGAATAATATTCTCTACACATTAATGCAATAAAAACAGTATGTTCCTGTTACCCAAAATATTATTAATAAATAAATAAATAAAAATCCCTTAGGATTAAAATTAATAATACAGAAAATAAATTAGGAAAAATCCTAAAAAGATAAACTTATCGCTGTGGAAACAGTTGATCATAATTGAGCCCATGTTTTAATAACTTATCGCTATAACCCATAGGTTAATATTGCATTAGTCAAATACTCAAGCCTTACACTTATATTTATTAGATCCCCGTCCTTGTGTGCAAACCCAAGCCATGCTTATTGAGCCTTAACTCCTTGTCACTCTACTATAAAAATATTAGCTAGTGCCCAATGTACCGGCACAACTGCTATAGGTTAAAAAGAACGAGTCGTAGATAGCTGGATTCTGTATATGAATTTCCCTGTTATTCTCGTCTCTGGACTCTGTTGGAGTTGGCTAGGTTATAAGTATGGTGGGTTCCGGGTGCAAGCTCGGGCACTGGTTTGTCGCACCCGGGGCACTATAAGGACCGGTCTGCGGGATCTGTTGCAAAGCACTTCCGTACCAACCACAAGTCTAATGGGTAAGTCCTAACTGGAAGTATGGAATACTCCGGCTCGATGCACCATAGAGGAGGGGGCAAGGGGCTAGCCTGCGGGCGACTTGTACCGACGAGGCTCAAGGGGGGGTATGGTGGGGCTCCGATGCGTCGGGACACCATATGAAACCCATAAGAGGGTGCTATTGGGTCGGGGAGGACTATATGAAAGGTTTTGGCACGAGTTCCCGTGTGATGGGTCATCTCGTTACACTTCAGTGTAGGTGATGAGTGCGTGCCTTGTGGGTACAGTGGTACATCTCTGATCAGAGTAATTTAATCTTTTCAAAAAGCCGAGCCCACGGTCAAGGGCGGGTTGTGTGACTACTCGCAGTTAGTTTACAATTGTTTGAATGGTCGAGTTATTCATGGCACGTAAGGACTGTTGAGCGAGGTGGGGCTGACTGTACCCCTCGAGTTAGAAGATGATGATGCACACACACATGTTTACTTTTCCGTATTAATAAATTGATCACATTTAAGCTTTACAATTATGCTGCTTCCGCAAAACTAGCCACTATCTCCCTTGTTATTACCTTGCATTATATTTGCATTCGGTGGCTTGCTGAGTACATCTGTACTCACCCCGTTGACTTACACCATCAGAGCCAGTCTACTACGAGGAGGATGAAGGTCTGGAGTAGCGACCCAGTCAAGGCGAGACTGGAAGGAGGCGTTCATCTAGGACCCTTATTTTATTAGTTTCTCTTCATCTTTATTCACTTTTGTATTAATGCGGTCTACGAACCGTGAATGATTGCCCGTATTGTACGTGGTCGCATGATGAACGTCTTGTTTTATTGATTTTCTATGGAATTTCAATAAAGTCCTGATTTATTAAATCGGGGCGCGACAAGATGGTATCAGAGCCGACTTGACTGTAGGAAGCCAAACAGACCTGACCTTAGGACTTATACTTACTATATTTTCTTACAAACACTGCTTATCCTCTCATCTTCCGAGGTTTTCACAAAAATTTTCTCTCTTTTGTAGATGCCGGTCCGTACCATGAATGGGAACCTTCGTGACGAGGCCGGATTCATTCGCGAGCTGCGCATGCTTGTCAGTTTCCTCGGGTTCGAGCATGAGCCGATGTACCATGGAGTCTTCCCCGTTGAGGAAGAGAGCTTCTGCGAGGTCACCGTCGTCGTCCAGCCCTCCCCTCAGACAGCTCACACCTACCGCGGAGGAGGACCTACCTTCCTGGTCGCTAGCCAGCGCACCGCTCTCCAGGCACTCACAGAGCTCCGGATGATCTACGACAGCGAGCTCTATGACACGGACTTTCGCTTCGTGCCTCTTCGCACCCCAGGGAGTCCACACAGTGTCTTCGTCAGCACACTCTCCCAGCGCCATTCTGCGATTGGTCATACCATGCGCTTGTTGGAGGCCATGGATGATCTCCATTACGAGGCACTGCAGGATGCCAATGGACAGCGCGACACCATCAGCTTCTACCGACACTCTTCCGAGGATCTGAACCGCGAGAACGGAGAGCTTCGTCGCCGCATCCAGCAGGGACATCATTTGGCTGCCGAGGCAGAGGAACTACGGCGCCAAAATGAGCTCCTTCGGCAGCGTGTCGCCACCAACCCCCAGCTCCGCTACCAGATCGAGGAGTTGAAGAAGGACATAGAGGAGATCGCGCCTCTTCCGCCTCGCAGGAAGAAACCCCTTCGGATCCCCACTGTGAGGCCCAAGAGGATCTCCCGCAGCGCACCACCCGCCGGACCGTCCAGCTCCTCGACCCCGACCACCTCCCACGAGCCCGAGATCGAGCCATCCCCCGAGCTACCGTAGACGTAGTTTACGGTTGATTGTTATTTTCATTTTTGCTTGCTTGTATTAGCATTCATGTCAAAACGTAAGGCATGAATGAAGAATTAAATAAATGTAACCGCAAGAACGGTATCTTTTGAAATAAAATACGAAGAAGTTCACTAAAATAAATGTGTCTACCTTGAAAACTCCAGGATGACCAACACTCAGGGTTCCGACGCTCCTCAGAACGGAGGAGAGAGTGGCAACTTGCCACAATGGGGAGCCACCGGGCAAAGGCAAGCCCCAGTCGCCAACCACCCCACTCTGGCCGAGATGATGGCCACACAAAACCAGCTGGTCTCAGCCCTTCTGCACCAGATGCAGCAGCAGCAGATGCAAGAGCAGCAGGCTCATCTCTTCCGCCTCCACCAACAGCCCGAGCTGCCCAGACCCGCCACACCAGCTCCCGCTCCCGCGTCCCAGCTTTCGGAGTTCCTCCGAGTCCGTCCCTCGACCTTCTCGAGCACCACCAACCCCATGGAGGCTGGGGATTGGTTGCGAGCTATCGAGAAGAAGCTCGATCTGTTGACCTGCACCGAGCAGGAGAGGGTGGCCTTCGCTACCCACCAGCTTCATGGTCCCGCCGCAGAGTGGTGGGACAATCATCGTGAGACTCTGCCCGAGGGCCACGCCCCTACTTGGGCAGAGTTCTCGGCCGCCTTTCGTGCTGCCCACATCCCAGACGGCATCATCGCTCAAAAGCAACAACAGTTCCGAGACCTGCAGCAGGGGAGCAAGTCTGTCACAGAGTACCTGCACGAGTTCAACCGTCTGGCCAGGTACGCACCTGAGGAGGTCCATACGGTTGCGGCCAGACAGGCTAAGTTCCTCCGGGGACTGAAGGATGAGCTGTCTCTACAGCTTATCTCCGGAGATTTCACCAACTTCCAAAAGTTGGTAAACAAGGCTATCATGCAGGAGACCCAGCAGAACAAGGTCGACCTGAAGAAGAAACGAATGATTGCCTTCAGGCAAAACCAGGGCATGGCCCAGAGACCCCGTTTTTCTCCACCTCCACCAGCACAGCAGTACCACCCCCGCCCAGTGTATCGTCCGGCGCCACCAGCCGCCAATGCCGGAGCCAGCCAACCTCGTCCCGCTCCCGCCGCACCAACCGTCCCAGCTGCCCCGGCCAAGAAGCTAGAAGTTTTGAGAGACAGGCATGGCAAGCCTGTAGTATGCTTCAACTGCCGCCAGGAGGGACACTACTCCCATCAGTGCCCTCATCCCAAGCGTGCTCAAGGCATCGCCTCCAACCCCACCGTCCGCGCCAAGGTGAACCACGTCACCGCCGAGGAAGCCCAGGCCGCCCCGGAGATTGTCATGGGTAAGTTTATGGTTCATTCATCGCTTGCAGTGGTCTTATTTGACACCGGAGCTACCCACTCCTTTATATCAACTGCTTTTGTGGAAAATAATGCCCTGGACATAAGTGAACTACCCAGGCCAGTATTGATAGCTACCCCGGGCAAGCAAACCCTCGCCTGTTCCTTTAGTCCAAGGGTATGGGTAGAAATCCAAGGCACGATATTTTGGGCCGACCCCATTCTAATAGAATGCCAAGGTTTGGATCTCATTCTAGGGATGGATTGGCTAAATAAACATCAAGGTGTAATAGAATGTGCCCAGAGAAAAGTGACTGTGACGAATGAAGAAGGGACTATAGTCACATTCCAGATGCCAAGCATGAAGGCCGGAAGGACAGGACTACATCAGATTACCTTGGAAGAGATACCAGTAGTCAGTGAGTACCCGGACGTATTCCCAGAGGATCTACCAGGGATGCCACCCAAGAGGGACATCGAGTTCAGGATTGACTTGGTGCCCGGAACTACCCCTATTTATAAGCGACCATACTGGATGGCCGCTAATGAATTAGCTGAGATGAAGCAGCAATTGGAGGATCTTGAAAGGAAAGGTTACATCCGACCAAGCACATCACCATGGGGTGCTCCCGTCATCTTCGTCGAGAAGAAAGAAGACAAGGCAAAGCGTATGTGTGTGGATTACCGCGCTTTGAATGAAGTAACCATCAAGAATAAGTACCCGTTGCCTCGGATCGACGATCTCTTCGACCAGCTAAAAGGAGCTACAGTATTCTCGAAGATCGACTTGCGTTCTGGTTATCATCAGTTAAGGATCCGAGAAGAAGATATACCCAAGACTGCCTTCACTACCCGTTATGGATTATATGAGTGCACGGTTATGTCCTTTGGATTGACCAACGCCCCTGCATTCTTCATGAATACGATGAATAAAGTGTTCATGGAGTATTTGGACAAGTTCATCGTGGTCTTCATAGACGACATCCTCATTTACTCCAAGGACCAGAAAGAGCACGAGGCTCACCTTCGGTTAACCTTAGGAAAACTAAGGGAACACCAATTGTATGCCAAGTACAGCAAATGCAAGTTTTGGACGGCAGAAGTAAAGTTCCTTGGACACATCATCTCTGCGCAAGGAATCGCAGTAGACCCTGCCACCGTAGAAGCAGTTACGGATTGGCTGCCACCCACGAACGTATCTGAGATACGAAGTTTTCTGGGATTGGCTGGATATTACCGAAGGTTCATTGAGAATTTTTCCAAGATAGCCAAGCCAATGACTAGGTTGTTGCAGAAAGGAGAGAAATTTGAATGGACCCCTGAATGCGAGGAAAGTTTCCGCACTCTCAAGACCCGTCTGGTGTCAGCACCCATACTGACCCTACCCGATATCCGGAAGGACTTCCATGTCTATTGCGACGCATCTCGCCAAGGATTGGGATGTGTTCTTATGCAAGACAGGAAAGTTATCTCTTATGCCTCCCGTCAGTTGAGACCTCATGAGTTGAATTATCCGACCCATGATTTGGAATTAGCCGTCGTAGTACACGCCCTTAAGATTTGGAGGCACTATTTGGTTGGAAATCGCAGTGAGATCTTTACGGATCACAAGAGCTTGATGTATATCTTCACACAGCCAGACCTTAACTTGAGGCAAAGACGATGGTTGGAACTAATCAAGGACTATGACTTAGGTATTCACTACCACCCCGGAAAGGCAAATGTGGTAGCTGATGCCTTAAGTCGCAAGGCATATTGCACAGCCATGATGATCCAAGAACACGCACCCTTGTTATGTAGGGAGATGGAAAAGTTGAATCTTGGATTGACCACCGGAGCATATCTAGCCACCTTGGAGACCCAGCCTATTCTATTTGAGCAGATCCGTGAAGCTCAGTTAGAGGACCCGGATATAGCTGCCATTAGGAAGAACATGAGGCAAGGAAAAGCCCCCGGATTTTCAGAAGACGAAAATGGCACCATTTGGTTTGGAACCCGGATATGTGTACCGGATAAGACAGAGATAAAGACCCTTATCCTAAGAGAAGCCCATGAGACATTATACTCAATTCATCCCGGAAGTACCAAGATGTACCAGGATCTGGAAGAGCGTTATTGGTGGGTCAGCATGAAAAGAGAGATTGCCCAGTTTGTCGCCGAATGTGACACCTGCAGAAGAGTAAAAGCTGAACACCAGAGACCTGCAGGATTGTTACAGCCACTTAAAGTGTCTGAATGGAAGTGGGAAGAGATCGGTATGGATTTCATCACCGGACTACCTAAGACCCAACTTGGGTATGATTCTATTTGGGTGATCATCGATCGGCTTACGAAAGTAGCCCATTTCATAGCCGTCAAAACAACGTTTAGTGGCCCTAAGCTTGCAGAGCTATATATGGCCCGGATCGTATGTCTTCATGGAGTGCATAAGAAGATAGTGTCTGACCGAGGAAGTCAGTTTACCTCACGTTTCTGGAAGAACCTTCAAGAGGAGATGGGCACGAGATTGAATTTTAGTACCGCCTACCATCCTCAGACAGATGGGCAAACAGAGAGGGTAAATCAGATACTAGAGGATATGCTTCGAGCATGTGTTTTTTTTTATTTTGGAGCCACTTGGGATAAGAGCTTGCCGTACGCTGAAGTTTCATACAACAACAGCCTTGAGATGTCTCCCTTTGAAGCACTATATGGACGTAAGTGCAGAACGCCTCTACTTTGGGACCAAACCGGTGAATCCCAAGTATTCGGAACAGACATTCTTCGCGAAGCTGAAGAGAAGGTACGGATCATCAGAGACCGACTCAAGACAGCCCAATCACGACAGAAGAGCTACGCAGACAATCATCGCCGAGACCTAGCCTTTGAAGAAGGAGATCATGTCTACCTTCGAGTTACACCTCTCCGTGGTACTCAGCGGTTTAACATGAGAGGGAAGTTGGCCCCTCGATATGTTGGACCATTCCCCATTATCCGATGCCAAGGCGAAGTTGCATACCAGTTGGAACTACCACCCTCATTGGCTGGAGTGCACGATGTATTCCACGTATCTCAACTCAAGAAGTGTCTCCGCGTCCCCACAGAACAAGTGGATCTTCAGCAGTTGGATGTTCAAGAAGATCTGACCTATGTGGAAAAGCCGGTCAAGATATTGGAAGTAAAAGAAAGGACCACCAGGAGTCGAGTCATCCGCTTCTGCAAAGTGCAGTGGAGCAATCATCCGATAGAAGAAGCTACATGGGAAAAAGAAGATGAACTTAAGGCACAGCATCCTGAGCTATTCGAGGATTGATCCGAATCTCGAGGACGAGATTCTCTGTAAGGGGGATAGGATTGTAACACCCCAGAAATTAAAAAGGATTAAAATAAAAGAAAAATAATATTTAAATCATTTCTGGATTTATTATTAAAGGAAAAATCACAAAAGAACTCAAATAAAGCCAAACAGGGAGAAATACTCAAAATCTGGACTTGAAAATTTTATGAGATGAACTAGAGACCAAAATATAATTTTAGGAATTTTTACAAATTTTTATCAACAGTGGTTCAACCCTTAAACAAATAAAGGAATTACTGGAATTATTTTAAATCAGAAAACCATTTTAATCCTTAATGGGCCTCAACCTCGAATTCGCCCGGAGCCCGGCCCAATCCAGCATTGAGCCACTGACGAGTGGGACCCGCCTGTCGGCGCGTTCCCCCGCCTCCCTCTCCCGCCCACGCCCGCCTGGCCCCACGTGTCAGCCTCCTCGCGCTCGCCTACACCCACTGACCGCTCGGCCCCGCCTGTCGGCCCCTTTCCTTTCCCGTTCGCCCACTGACAGGTGGAGCCCACCTGTCAGGTCCTTCGTCTCCGATGGAAGGGGATCGCTCCCCTTCCCTTCTCCGGCGATTGCTTTCTGCTTCCACGCCGCCGGCCACCGGATCGCCTCGGATTCGTCGCGGATCTCTTTCCCTGACCACCCCGACCTCTTTCCATCTACACTTAACGCGTTTTCGCGCTTATGGAAGCCAACCCGAGGAGAATGGAATCCTCGCCGGAATTTGGAAGGAGCCCTCTCGGTTTCCCCGGTTCCCTTCCATCCCGACCGCCGGCGACCCCCTATTTATACCCCTGTGGACGCCGCCCTCATCCCACACCACCTAGAGCCCTAGCTGAAGCCCTCCAGAGCGTCGTCGCCCTCTTCTTCGAGCTTCGGTTCTGCTCCACCTCCGGCGAGCGATCGCCGTCGATCCCGACCTCCGCCGCCCTAGCCGCCGCCACCGTCGGATCTGTCGTCAACCACCCCACCTCGTCCACCCCTCCGTTGGCCGTGGACACCGCTGGACCGCTGTCGCCGTCGAGCACCCGTACGCCCTCCGTCGTCTACGCCCGCCACCGGTCACCTCCAAGCCCCCATTGTCGCCACCGAAGGTATCATCGTGACCCCCTTACTCCCCGCGTTCCATTTTTAGCCCTAGCTAGGCCCCTAGGCCCTCGCCGTCGCCGCCGTGGCCGCACCCGAGCCCGCCATCGCCGGAGACGAAGGGTGCGAGGCCCCCTTACGAACGTGCCGTGCCGGATTAGATCCTGGCCGCACGATCGCGAACGAAGGGCACGGATTAAAACCCTTCGGGATTTAATCTCACCCGTAGATCTGGTCAAACCGGTATCCTCTGATCCTGGCCGTTGATCGCTTTTTAATTGTTGACTCCATCTGGTGCGTCCACGTATACCCTTTCGCCACGTTTTAATCTGGGTCGTCTGATTTCATTAAACCCACCCGCCTCGCATCCGACCGCCAGATCCAGATCTGACGGCTCTGGATCGGCCGGTCCACGCGCACAGTGGCGCGGTCCACTGTGGGCCTGGCTCACTGTGGACCAGAGCCCATTTTCCAGATTAAATAAAATTCAGAAAATTGTTCAAACTTTGAAAATTCATATCTTGCTCAATTTAACTCCAGATTTCACCATTCAAATTTTGTTAAATCCAGAATAATATTCTCTACACATTAATGCAATAAAAACAGTATGTTCCTGTTACCCAAAATATTATTAATAAATAAATAAATAAAAATCTCTTAGGATTAAAATTAATAATACAGAAAATAAATTAGGAAAAATCCTAAAAAGATAAACTTCACTGTTTTATGCAAAAAATCAGAATAATAAAATATGACTTCACATAAAAACACCCACAACTATGTATGTTCTTCTATTTGGTGATTTTTATCTGTTTATTGAATGTATTATTTATTTTTCCGTATCGAGAAGACTACGAGTTCGTCGAGGAGCAGGAGTTCTACCCCGAGGTTCCTCCATCCCCCTTTGCTGATCAAGGCAAGTCATCGACCATCTCTGTGGAAACAGTTGATCATAATTGAGCCCATGTTTTAATAACTTATCGCTATAACCCATAGGTTAATATTGCATTAGTCAAATACTCAAGCCTTACACTTATATTTATTAGATCCCCGTCCTTGTGTGCAAACCCAAGCCATGCTTATTGAGCCTTAACTCCTTGTCACTCTACTATAAAAATATTAGCTAGTGCCCAATGTACCGGCACAACTGCTATAGGTTAAAAAGAACGAGTCGTAGATAGCTGGATTCTGTATATGAATTTCCCTGTTATTCTCGTCTCTGGACTCTGTTGGAGTTGGCTAGGTTATAAGTATGGTGGGTTCCGGGTGCAAGCTCGGGCACTGGTTTGTCGCACCCGGGGCACTATAAGGACCGGTCTGCGGGATCTGTTGCAAAGCACTTCCGTGCCAACCACAAGTCTAATGGGTAAGTCCTAACTGGAAGTATGGAATACTTCGGCTCGATGCACCATAGAGGAGGGGGCAAGGGGCTAGCCTGCGGGCGACTTGTACCGACGAGGCTCAAGGGCGGTATGGTGGGGCTCCGATGCGTCGGGACACCATATGAAACCCATAAGAGGGTGCTATTGGGTCGGGGAGGACTATATGAAAGGTTTTGGCACGAGTTCCCGTGTGATGGGTCATCTCGTTACACTTCGGTGTAGGTGATGAGTGCGTGCCTTGTGGGTATAGTGGTACATCTCTGATCAGAGTAATTTAATCTTTTCGAAAAGCCGAGCCCACGGTCAAGGGCGGGTTGTGTGACTACTCGCAGTTAGTTTACAATTGTTTGAATGGTCGAGTTATTCATGGCACGTAAGGACTGTTGAGTGATGTGGGGCTGACTGTACCCCTCGAGTTAGAAGATGATGATGCACACACACATGTTTACTTTTCCGTACTAATAAATTGATCACATTTAAGCTTTACAATTATGCTGCTTCCGCAAAACTAGCCACTATCTCCCTTGTTATTACCTTGCATTATATTTGCATTCGGTGGCTTGCTGAGTACATCTGTACTCACCCCGTTGACTTACACCATCAGAGCCAGTCTACTACGAGGAGGATGAAGGTCTGGAGTAGCGACCCAGTCAAGGCGAGACTGGAAGGAGGCGTTCATCTAGGACCCTTATTTTATTAGTTTCTCTTCATCTTTATTCACTTTTGTATTAATGCGGTCTACGAACCGTGAATGATTGCCCGTATTGTACGTGGTCGCATGATGAACGTCTTGTTTTATTGATTTTCTATGGAATTTCAATAAAGTCCTGATTTATTAAATCGGGGCATGACATAACCCTGCCCTGTCAACGCCCATTTTAGTTTTATCCAAAAGAGGATCCATTTTCCCTTTCCCCTCTTTGCATTTATCTACCATGGAAAGTAGATAATCATTCTCACACTTCAGCTTCTCTCCTTGCTCTCTAGCAAAGCTGAGTTGGTCCTTCAGAGTGATGTAGGTCAGATAAGCTGGCTGCATATCCTTAGAACACTCAGCACTCTCCAATCTAGCCTTAAGCTCATCAATATGTTTATCTCTCAGACTAACACTCTCAATCAAAAGGGTGCAGTTTAAGCATTCATTTATGGCATCGGGTCTAGACTCCACCACCATTAGTTACTTCTAAACATTTTCAAGTTTTCAATGTTTTTAGCATGAATCAGATGCAACTGAGCAAGTTCATCCATTAAAATAAGACATGACTCATAATCAGCAGTTTCAGATTTAGATTTCAATAAAGCAAGTTCAATAGATAGCGATTCAATTTTAAGCTTTTGTTCTTTTCTTTCTTTAGCAGCAAGTTTGAGTAGTCTATCTTGTGAAATCATAGCATCATGTAATTCATTGTTTTGCAAAAGTAATTCATCAAGATATAGACTAACCTCAGATATGTCGGGTTCATCACTGCTTTTCTTGTCGTTGGCCATGAAGTAGAGGCCGTTGAAGTCCTTCATCTTTTCTTTCTTCTCATCATTCTTGTCTGGTTCATCTTCATCAGAACTAGGATCTTCGCTCGAGGTGTTGTCGATGTCGCTGAGTGCTGCCATGAAAGCTTGAGCCATTCTTTTCACCACTTTTCCTCTTTTGCCTTTGTAGAACGGTTTTTTATCTTTTTCTGATACTTTTGTTCACGTTCATTTTCGGCTTTTAGTTTTGGGCAGTTGGCTTTAATGTGATTTAGGTCACCACACTTGAAACACCCTCGAGAGCCTCCTCTCCTCTAATCTCTCCTATCATTATAGAATCTAGTGAACTTTTTGACTATGAGAGCAAGATCTTCATCGTCTAATGTGTCCACTTGCTCCTTTGTGATAGAGACCAAAGAAGACAAGGCAAATCCCCTAGAAAAAGCACACACACCAGACATGCTACCTCTAGATGAGGTGCCACTGCTGGAACCGGAAACTAATGCCATGGATTGTGGCAAAGAGCTCTCAATCCCAGAACAAGATGTCTTGGCGATCTCGGTGGACATAAGCTTACTGAAAAGTTCATCGCATGTCAAAGTATCAAAGCTCACAGATTCTTCAATGCTTGAGATCTTAACTTCCCATATGCTACGATCCAGAGCAAAGAGAAGTTTGATCGCTCGGTCATGATCTGAGTAAGCTAGCGTCCTAGTGGATTGCAAGTTACTTACAATGCCATCAAAGTGAGCAAACAAAGCATCAGCAGATTCGCTAGGGCCTTGCACGAACATTTGGTATTCTTGATTATATGTGCTCTGCCTCCTAGCCTTGATCTGTGATGTGCCCTCATGAAAAGTACTCAAAGTCGACCAAATCTCTCGAGCAGTACGAAGGTGCTGGACCCTGTTGAACTCATTATGACTCAGACTGATAAAAAGAATGTTTCTAGCCTTGCTATTACATTCATATTGAGCCTTCTCAGTCTCTGAGGTATGAGTTTCAGGAATCGTATACTGGGATGCAGAATGTCCCATATTGCACTTCCTTGGCTAAGCAAGTAAGCCTCCATGTGCACCTTCCAATAGGCATAATCTCGACCATGAAACATCGGGATCTTGGTGTTCCTTTCCATGTCACCACAAGGATCACAACCGGTAAAGGTCAACTCGTGATCAAACCGGCTCTGATACCAATTGTGGGATCGGAATGGCGACTAGAGGGGGGTGAATAGGCATCTCAACAAATTCTTGAGAATATGATGACCTTTTCAAATCACCCAATGCACCTCTAAATGAAAAAATGGAAGCAGATGTAGTAAAGACTCCGATAAAAACAGATGCTACCACCCTCCTATCTGATATTATGTCAAATGATAGATTGAGAGATCACCAGCACTGAATTTGCACACATGGTGAAAAGAATCACTGCATACGGCAACACAAGATCGGCAAGCTGGGAAAAATAAGGGATAAAAATATTTCTAGATTCAACTTTGAGCCTTCAATATTTTCAGGAAATGACCACCTTCCAGAATTTTTATAGCATATAGATGAGCCAAAAACAATATGTAGCTCTATTCAGAACCTTTTGCAAACTTCAAACATGGAACCCTTGTAACTTGGACAACAAGAGTTATGTATAACTCAGGTCCAAAAACAGAACCAAAACTAATCAAAAATTGCCTCAATGATTGAATCCAGACTGAAAACAGAACACGACTTGGCAGAAATCAGCAGTTTTCAGAACTTTTTATGCACTTTGTTGGACAGGAAAATATATGCAGCAGTGGTTTAAACCTTCTGCAAATTTTGAACATGAAACCCTTGAAACTTTATCTTCAAAGGCTATGAAGAACTTGGATCCAAAAATAGTACCAAAACAGATCAAACATTTCCTCAAAAATTGAATCCAGACTAAAAACAGAACACTATTCAGCAGAAATTACAAGTGTTCAAAATCATTTAGGTACTTTGTTGGGCAGAAAAATACATGCATAAGTGATCAAAAACTTTTGAGAACTTCACAAATAGAACATCCAGATCATTCACATCAAACATTCCATGGACATCCAAGCCATGTTCTGTAATGAAAAACTCCAGAAAACTCACTCAAAAATTGAATCCAGGCAAAAATAACTCAGAAACTTCTAGAGACAGGATTCTCAAATATTTCTAGTTGAAACTCAGAAATAACAACTTGATCCTTACACAAAATAATTAGTTCATCATTCAATCATGAAATTACACAAGAAACAATCCAAGTATCAGCCAAGATGTTGATGAACACTTGAAGAAATATTTCATCAAACATGTAGAGGGCTATACAAACACTTAACTTTTTCAGGCGAGTTAAATTCCAGAACTTTGATGTCTTGTTTGATCAGCAAAATAATTAAGAAGGAATCACATAAACCAGTTGTAACTTTCGAAATTAAAACATTCAAATCATCCTCAACAAAAGTTGCAAATTACAAAAATGGAACATTCAAAACTTTCACAACAAAAGATTATAAGCCTCAACATCAACTTCTGCACTAGATTCACCAGAAAACTGCTCTCAAAATCTGTCCATCCAGATTTCTGTAGCAGTGTCGGATTGTGAACAGTATTTCGAAATAGATGAATAAACAACACCAAAATGATAGAATGATTATGTGGTTCAGCAAAAAGAACAGCCAAAAAATCTCCCACCTGCCCATGGATATGGTCCCCTATTTATAGGCCAACCATGGGTTTTTTCTAAAAAGAACCCTCTAGAATTGAAAATTACACAAAAGTCATATTCCTTGTAATATATATTTTCAGAATTAGAAAATTCTAAACAATATACTAAAGGAGTACACTAACTCTAGACTCACAACCTTTTATTACACATTGACTCAAAGTAAAAAGAACTCCAAACTATTAAAATTAACAAAACTAGATATGCGACGGTTTTCAGCAAAAACCAACAAAGCCTGTCAACCCTTCGACTCGTGACACCGCTTCGCGACTCCGAGCGCCAGCAAGCCACTTCCGCTCTCGATCCCCTTGAGCCGCCTGAATGCTTGTCCTGGCCTCCCTCTTGTGAACCTAGTCGTCACGCCGTCGCAGTTAGCCGTCCGTCCAAGTCTTGCTCGGTCTCTTCGTGCACTCTTGAGATCTTCTCCAACTTCGCTCGGCCTCCTTGATCCTCCAACATCAAGCTCCCCGCTAGACCCTCGATCACCCGCCGTCGACACTCGGTCAGCATCTCCACCCTGCACATACAAGACAAGCCAAAACAAGAACGCGACGCACCACCAGAACCCTCGGCAGCCAAACCTCCATTTCACATCGAAACCCTTGATGCACTCAAACCACTCTCAACCACTCAACCGCTCAGATGATCATCCTTGTCAATCACTCATCATCCAGACCGAAACCACCCTTGGTTTCTCAGAGATATGCTCCGAAGTAAAGATTCTACAGGGAGAATTAGAAAATGGCTCGTTGAGCTAGCACCCTTCAGCATCTCCTTTGTAGCAAAAATAGCAATCAAGTCACATGTGGTGGCTGATTTTGTAGCAGAATGGACTCCGTCTGTAGTATGGACTCCAGAAGAATCTAGTGAAGGAATATGGACCATATACTTCGATGGAGTTTTTCAAGCATCCGAAGCAGGTGTCGGAGTGGTGATAATTTCACCTTCAGGATAGAAATCAATGTACTCTGCAAGGATCAACTTTAAGTCCACCAATAATATTGCAGAGTATGAAGGAATTTTGCTTGGTCTTCGCAAGGCACGTGCTCTGGGGGCTACAAGAGTTGTTATAAAAACAAATTCCCAAATTGTAGCAGAGCACGTTGATAAAAGTTTCCAAGTTCGGCATCCGCAACTTGCTAAGTATCTAGAAGAAATCTACAAGATTGAAGCAGCATTTAAAGGGATTTCTGTTCGAAGCATCCCAAGAGCCGACAATGCACAAGCCGATATCTTGGCAAAAGTTGTAGCCGGAGCCATAGATATTCCGGAAGGGGCTTTCTATGAAGAGCTTGCCTCCCTTTTGGTGCCCCAACTCCCTCCTGTGGACGTCCTATAAATACTGAACACTGATTGGTGGAGTTCAATTATGGAATTATTGCAAGGTGAAGCTAATTTGATCGAAGGCCCGAAGCTATCAAGATTGCATTGAGAATCTGGAATTATCATATTATCAACTGTGTTCTATACAAGGTCAGAGTATGTTCTCCCCTACTCCAGTGTACTTCTCAAGTCGAAGGCCAATATATACTCCAAGAAATTCATGAAGGACTTTGTGGTAGCCATCTTGCCCCTTGAGCCTTAGCAGGAAAAACACTTCGCCAGGGGCTTTATTGGCCTACAATAATAGCCAATGCGGAGGCTTTAGTCCGTACTTGTCAAGGTTATCAATGGATGGGAAGATAGAGTCATCGTCCACCAACACATCTTCAAGTTATTGCTCCGGTGTGGCCAATGGCCCGGTGGGGTATGGATCTCATTGGCTCCTTCCCAATGGCAAAAGAAAGTTTAAAATTCGCAGTGGTAGCAATTGAATATTTTTCTAAGTGGGTCAAAGCAGAACCGCTCATAGCTATCACTTCGAATAATGTACAAAAAATTTCTGGCAAAACATTATCTGCAGGTTCGGAGCACCTAGACAGCTGACAATCGATAATGGCACTCAATTTGATGTCGAAACCTTTAGAGAATTCTGCGAAGGTCTTGGCAATGAAATGTGTTTTGCAACTGTCCGTCATCCTCAATCTAACAGAGTCATTGAGCAAGCTAATGGTAATATTTTATCAGGCCTAAATCAAAGAATAGTACGATTAGCGAAGGGGCTATGGACCGAAGAACTCCCGAATATTTTGTGGTCCATTCGAAACACTCAAACAAGGTCCACAGGCTTTACCCCTTTCAGGTTACTATTTGGAGATGAAGCCATGACGCCGACGGAGCTTAAAGGAGGATCCCTTCACACCATCGAACCTGAAACAGAAAATGAAAGACAGGCTTCACTGGACCTAATTTAAGAAACAAGGCTTCGAATTGTTGCTAACCTAATGAAATTTCAACATCAGACGAACACTTGGTATGATCCAAAAATTAAACTTAATGAACTTAAATCGAGTCATTTAGTACTGCGAAGCATTATCGCTCCGGGGAAATTAGGAAATAAATGGGAATGACCATATATCATCCTTCCTTCAAGATGCCTCGGATCTTTTAAGTTAGCTAATTTAGAAGGTGAAGTGTTAAAACATGCATGGCATGCAGAGCACCTTAAGCGATACTTCACATAGGGGCTCCTTGTAATCATTTGTAAACACTTTCTAAATGAATAAAGATCATGGTTCGAATAATGCCTGCTTCTCAAACTGATTCCTACTCCTAGTGGACGCATTAGGAGGACGAAGCTAATTTCGGAGGTAAGTATTATTCTTTTGAACCAGTTTTATGGACTTTGAGCCACCGGTTCAAAGCATCCATCAAGGTGGGAAAGTTACATATAAGCAGATTCCAAGCCACCGGCTTGATAGCATCAGTAAAAAGAGTCCAAAGAGACCAAATGCTACGGATTCCAAGCAATTAGCTTAAAAGCATCCGTAAAAAGAGTCGAAGGAGACCACAGAAAGCGGATTTTGAGCCACCGGCTTGATATCATCCATAAAAAGAGTCTAAAGGGACCAAATGATACGGACTTCGAGCAGTAAGCTTGAAAACATCCGTACAAAGAGTCCAAAGCGACCGTTATAATTAGATTCGGTTACATCTAAAAAGGAGTCCGAAGCAACCACATTCGAAAAGGAATACTAAGTTACCATTTTTGAACTCCGGACCAATAAGGTCAAAGTCATTTTCAGGGTCCCTAGTGACCATCTATTCGAATTTTGGACTACAAGTCTTTAATTCTTCTTTAATAGGGGCTCGAGCCACCAAAAATAAATTATTGAAATTGTACTCTTAACTAGCGTCGTAATCATTGTGCGTAACCACCTTCGATCGAAATTCGAAGGTGCTTACCCCCAAAGAGGGGCTGGGAGATGAAGAGACAATTTCAAAGCATTTTAGTTTATATTACTCAACAGATTGTATTACATTAGGAAATTTTTTTATCTAAACCTAAATCGAAACGGAGACCTCTCCAACCTCTAGAGTTACGTCCGGGACCAGTTCGGTCTTCAGAGCCTAGAGTTCTCAAAACATTTCTTTTGGTTCGATTACCCTTCTTCTTCGAAGCTCTCGGTTTTTTCTGCTCTTCTTGAAGTTTAGCCCAGGTTAGACACCGTTCAGAGCTAACCTCCGTCAGGTCTTTAGCTTGATTCTCCGAATCAGACCAATCCACATACTCCGAAGACGAAGTCATAATTTCTTTATCTTCTTCTTTGATATAAGAAAGGACTTCGCTGCAAACATCGGGTGCTATCTCTCCATGCTCCCCCCGAGGAACAGAAAATCGTGGGCACCTATAAGGCCTTAAGCTTTCGAGAATAACCCATTATTGGCGAAGCCCTTCGTCAAGTTCTAGTACTTCGAGATCAAAGTCCGAAGCATGTGGCAAAACCTATAAATAAACATCTGAGCAAAGGCTTTTCATTCATAAACTTTTCATTCATTGAATTAAAAGAACACTACAAAGTCTTTTTACATAATAAAGCACCCTAGAAGCTAGACCTTCAGGTCCGGAGGTGGAGCAGTTGATGGAGGTGGAACCGGAGGCCTCATCTAAATTTGCCTCTGCCGACGGGCTTCATCAATTCATGCTTTAGCCGCAGCTTCGTTATCTGCTTTGTAGGTCACCCGAAAGGCTTCCCAAGCCAAAGCCACGTCTAGAGATGGCCGGAGTAGGCCTTCGTCGGTGAAGCTTGTCGGCGTCGAACCCTTCGCCGGAGAAACTGAGACCCCGATAGCTTTGAGATGATGAAGGACTCCAATCCTAGCTACTTGCCCAGAGATTTCTCCAAAGAAAGTATCGGGGCCTTTCATCATCTTGGCCGCCGCTTGGATCATCTTGAACTTTCGGTCGAAGGATTCATTTGTCGCAGCTAAAGAAGATGGGCACACCATTCCAAAATATTCTAGGACACTCTGGAGAGTGTCCATGGTTTGATCGGCCGCCTCGCCATACCTTGTCTCGGCCCTTGTCTTTTCGGTAGCGATGGCGGAGAGTTTTGCTGTCTTTGTCATTAGGTAATTTTTCTGAGACAGCGCTTGTTGAAACGCCTCTCAGAGCTGCACAAGTTCAGCCCCGGAAGACGCCTCCGCTGATCGAAGCCTATCAACTTCAGCCGTCAACACCAGTCGCTCTGCTTGGAGCTCCTTAATCGAAAATGCTAGGCCAGCATGAGCATGTTGCTCCGTTCGGAGCGCTTCCTCCGATATGGCCTTCGTCCTCTTCTCTCCAAGGAGTTCTTCCTCTAATCGCAGGGACTTATCTTCGGAGCCCTTAAGGGCCCTTTGAAGCGTTGTAACCTTCCTTTTGAGTTGATTAGTCTCGAGCTCGTTGGAAGTCATTGCCGCTCTAGCAAGAACAAATTGCTGCAAAAAGCAAAGTAAGTATGATGTAATTTTAATGAATTAAATGAACTTTATGTTTCTTGCATACCTGGAGGGTAGCCCTTTCGAGGGCTAGGTCTAGTTCCGATCCACTAGCCTCGCTCAATGCGGAGACCAGCTCAGAGTAGCCAAACTCTTGGCTTTTTTCAGCCAAGGGCTACAAGAGAGACCGGAGCCCTATCCGCTTCTCCAAGAATGGACCAAATAGCGAGAGCCAGGACAAGGCTCTCTGATCATCTTCGGCGATGTCTTCTTCTGAAGCATCCACCGAAGGGTCATTAGTCGATGGCGTCATCATCAAAGAAGGGAGAGGCTCAGGCCATGTCTTTCCTTTACCTCTCCCCAGTGCAGGAGTTGTCGGGGCCACCTCTTTCATCGGAGTTGATCCCTCTGCAGGGGTGACCACCTCGGCTGAAGCAACTCCAACAGAAGTAACCTCCGCCGCCGGAGCTACCTCCTCTTCTGCCGGAGCCTCGTTCCCAATTGGAGCCAAGGCTCCATCTTGGGCTAGAGCCATATTGCTCCCCAAAGCATCTACAAACATAAGGTATTCATCAATTATCTATAAGATATTGCTGATACAATGAAATTATTTTAGGTACATAAAAAAAGATCGAAGGCTTATCTCCATCTAGATTTTGAGGGAGGATTATGAGATCCCCCAGAAACTCGTATATTCTAAGGTATTCCTCGATGTCCTCCCCCGAAGTTTGGGCTGGAGTAGCAGACGTTGAGGCCCTTACCTCCGTTACCACTACTCTGATCACTAGTGAACCAGAACCTCCTGGCTCCGTTCACTGAACCTCCGCGGGTTCAATGCGGACTGCGATCTCCTCCTCGGTCGTCGGTGTTGCTCCGATTTCCACTCGAGGTGGATCCTCAGTCTCAATCCGAGAATCCCCTTTGCCACCTTCCATTAGTAGGGCTTCAAGCTCGCTCCCCATCTGGGCCTCCGAGGTCTCTTCCTCTTCAGACTCCTCCAAAGAAGAACTTCGAATCTCGAGTGAAGATGGAGACGCCGGAGGCAAAGGGAGTTTAGCTTTTCGTGCCGCCTTCTTCACCGGAGTCCTCACAGCCTTGGAGGTCCCAGCAGCAGCCTTCCTCTTTTGAGAGACCAGGCCTACTGGGTCAAAGCTTGGAAGTGGAGGAGCTTCGATTCCGAGCGTGCTCCACACTCGGTTGAAGCGTTCCTAGCTCCCAACCAGCTCGATCCTCCGCTGTTTCTCTATTGCATTATGGGATCCAAGTACCCTCTCCGCAGCCCGAGCTATCTGCTCCAGAGCCAGCACCAACAGAGCCACTAAAATAAGGTAACAATCTGTTAAGAAACTATAGATATTCTATGTGACTAATCTGAATGCAGGAAATGTTGAAGTGTTACCTAGAGCTCGAAGCTCCCCCTCTGAAGCATTGTGAAGAACAAAAGGCCAACTAGCCCTGAGCGGAGGTATCCAGAGGGCGATGAACTCCTCCGTCAAGTCTCGCATACTCATGCGCTTGGCCACTGAAGACAATAACCCAAGCCACGTAGAGAGCAGACTTGAGTCCGGAGTCACCTCCGCCTCCCTCATGTACCATATTTCTTACAGGGGCCCGCACGGCTAGAGTCTTCCCCAACCTCAGCATAGAACCATCAGAGTATCCAATCAAAATACCATCGGTCGTTGATCTCTTTTGCCAGAAAATTCTTCAAGTGTTCCTTCCGGAGCTAAAAGTTCATGCTCCCGAAGGCCACTAGTAACTTGGAGTCTCCGGGCCCGTCGTGTGGCTTGGGTTGACACGAAGCTTCGTGGGTTGCCGCGAACACCTCGGCTATTCCTTCACACCCTTCGGCTCAGAGGGCCTACTCAAAGATTGCCAGCCTAGCTATAGCATTTGGAGACAATTGTGGCAGGGTGACATGGAACATTTCTAATACCTCTATCAAGAATTCTATCGAAGGACGTCCGAGTCCCACTTCGAAGAAGGCTTCGAAGACAACGACTTCTCTGCCCCTCGGTGATGGTATCACTTCTTCTCCAGGGATCTGAGACCTCATCCCTGGTCCCAGCTTGCCGCTCACCGCTTCCTCGACGGACTCCACCGTGCTTTTCGATCGCCCGAGAAAGAATGTCTGCTTCAATGGCTTCTTTGATGGCGGGCGAAGTTCTCACGGATCCTTGGTCCAGGAGCCCCTTGGAGCTCCCGCCATTACAGTCGTCGTAGATGTAGCCCAAGCCTGCCGTTGTGCCAAGGTCACCGCCACCGCAGGCACTTTTGCACTGGTTCTCGCCATTGATGGAGCGCTCGAGAGTTTCAGAGAGAAAGGTTGAAGATGAAAGTGTGGAAATGCCAAAGCACAGAAGCTCTATAAAAACTTTTCACCACCAATCGCTTTCCCCTTTTATAATCGTTCGGTTTTCATTCACCGTGATTCGCACACATATTCACACTTGCAGATCCAACCCATGTCAATGACAGGTGGGGCCAAAGGGTGAAAAAATGTGAACCCGCGGTAAAATTTTTGCGGCTATTGCTTTCTCGAAGGGTCTAACAGCTATTTGAGGGGTAACGGTACAAAAATAACGACTCTTTGCAATGTGCTACCATCATAACGGTTCATTTCCCTTCGGAGTATTCATTTGATGATTTCAAGTTCGAAGTCCAGATTTGATATATCTACAATGTCCAAGATACTTCGAACGATTATAATACTTTGAATTTTTTCTAATGTCCTAAGCATGAAAATATTTCTTGCGTATACTGCTCTCTTTGCTGTACAGGCTATTCGAAGAAGCGTATTCGAGGGGCTACTGTTGGGGGAAAACACTTCATCCTCATGATCCTCCAAGATTTGAAGATAAAGGCAAGTCTTAATCTCGGAGCCCAAGACTTGCTTCCGGATTGAGAGGCTAGAAGCCGAAGGGTCCGTCCAGGCTCCGGTCCGAAGAGACCCTCCGAAGGGCTTCCCCTTCAAAGTGGAAAAAAATAGAAGGATTGGACGTCTACTTTATCGACATTCTTCGAGCATGTTTTCCTGTTTTAACCCTATAAGGGATACCGAAATAGTATCCACTATGTCGGTTGTAATTGAAGGGTAAAAAGGTCTTTTCTCTAGAGATTTTACCTATAAATACCCCCTTCTCGCCCTATAAGAGGCATCGAATACTGAGATATTCAATACATACTTCAAACTATCTCAAGTTATAATCCATTTTGGAGGCTTGGAATAGTTTACTCAAACAAACATTTCATTTGTCAGACACTTAATTTCCTAAACCTGTTAGCGTAATCTTTTATGCCAACAACGACTTTCTTGAATGGAAACCTAAGTGAGGATGTATACATGACACAACCTAAAGGTCTTGACGATCTGAAAAATGCTAGGAAAGTTTGTCAGTTGTAGAAGTCCATTTATGAGATGAAGCAAGCTTCTCAGAGTTGAAATCTTTGTTTTGATGAGGTAGCCAAAGGGTTTGGCTTCATGAAGAATGAAGAAGAGTCTTGTGTTTACAAGAAGGCTAGTGGGAGCTCACTTGAATGCTGTCAAGACTTCGTTGGAAAATAGTTTCTCAATGAAAGATCTTGGAGAGGCAGCATACATTTTGGGCATAAAGATCTATAGAGATAGATCAAAACGACTAATTGGATTAAGCGAGAGTATGTACATTGACAAGGTTTTAAAGCGGTTCAAATGAAGAATTCCAAGAAGGGTTTTCTGCCAATGTCACATGGTATTTATCTCAGTAAGACTCAGTGTGCCTCAATACTTGATGAGCTAGAGAAAATGAGTGTGATCCCATATGCCTCAGCGATCGGGTCCATCATGTATGCCATGTTGTGTACACGCCCAAATGTCTCCAATGCTCTAAGTGTTTTGAGCAGATACCAGTCAAACCCGGGTGAATGTCACTGGGTAGTTTTAAAAAGTATCCTCAAGTACTTGAGAAAAATTGAGGATATGTTCCTAGTTTACGGTAGTGAAGAGGAGCTCGTTGTAAGTGGTTACAGTGATGCTAGCTTTTAGACCGACAAAGATAATTCTCGGTCGCAATCTGGATTTGTGTTCTACCTTAATGGAGGCGCAGTGAGTTGGAAGAGTTCCAAGCAAGAGATGGTGGCTGATTCTATGATAGAAGCTATGCATATCGCAACTTCGAAAGCTGCGAAAGAGGCCATTTGGATTAGAAAGTTTGTTTCTGAGCTTGGTGTTGTCCATAGTACGTCTAGTCTAGTGGACCTCTATTATAATAATAGTGGTGCCATTACACAGGCCAAGGAGCCTAAGTCACACTAGAAGTCCAAACATATACTTTGGTGATATCACCTAATCCATGACATTATAGAGAGAGGTGATGTGATGATTTGCAAGGTGCGCACGAATTTGAACATAGCAGATTCATTAACAAAACGTCTTCCATAGTCCAAGCATGAGACGCACCTAAGCACCATGGGTATTAGATACTTACGTGAGTGAGTCATGTGTATGTGGAAGATGTTAGTAGTATCTATGCTCATGTATGAGGATAATTGTTATCTTGTTCCTTGAATAAACATTGTTTACTTTGATTGATGAGTTGATGACTTATCTGTGAGACTCTTTTTTATAAGGATGTTGTTCAAAAGGT
This sequence comes from Zizania palustris, assembly GCA_019279435.1. NCBI lineage: Eukaryota > Viridiplantae > Streptophyta > Magnoliopsida > Poales > Poaceae > Zizania > Zizania palustris. Next base: position 55,410,446 of record JAAALK010000081.1, read on the forward strand.
ATCCTTGATCTTATCATCATGTGGGATAGTGATCATACATAGATTAACACATATGGCTGATTGATGATCATGTTTCATAGATCATAGATATCGATATGTCAAATCAGAGATGTGAACACATGTTGGAGAACATGGTGTTGGATAGACCCACTTGAGATACTGCTGGGATTGTAATGTGCCATCAGTTGTCATATTAAATGGTGTACCTGTAGAGTCCTCAAACATGAGATTGTCATTTGATTCCAAAATGTGTAGCGCCACAGTTAGATGCTTCCTAATGCTATTCCTTAACTGGGTATCAATAAGAGTTGTTTTTCAGGTGTATTGTGAAACATGTCATGGGATGTGAGAGGTCAATATGGAATTTACCCCTCCTTAAAACATGAGCGATGTCTTTGGGCCCCTCGAAGTAGTCGGATTGGAAAAGTGCATGGCCATGCCACTATGACTAAAGAGTTAGTCATGATTTGAATCCATTACTTGATCGAGAGAAAATTCGAGCTATCCAACAAGGGTGGCACGTATCTCGCCTTGAGCTTGACTGATGTCGTGTGGTAAAGGGACTGGTGCATGCGTATATCAAGGTTTAGTGAAAATTTTATTTTGTACGCTTTCAGGGGTCAATATGTGCTGCAAGATACCGCTATTGATCAGTGAGCCAAAAAAGGTTTTCGGTGAATGATCGTTTGTGTATGAACCTATCGGGTCACACACTTAAGGGGATGGATTAAGAAACTTTCTAAGAATTGGTTCTTGTGCAAGTGGGAGATTGAAGGAATTGTGCCCAAGAAAGTTCTCGGAGGATCGGAAGTTCCGATTTTGAATCGGAAGTTCTAATTATTTTCTGAATTAGAAACCGAGAGCTCAAATTGAAAGTTCCAATAATTTATGGTTTGAAAAACCGAGAGCTCAAATCAAAAGTTCTGATTTGCAATCGGAAGTTTCAATTATTTCTGATTCAGAGACAAAGAGTTTAAACCGGAAGTTTCGATTTGGAATCAGTTGACTGAAAGTTCTGATAGGGGTATTGAAAGTTCCAATGTGTTCTGGTTTGCAGATCAAAAGGCCAGATCAAAAGTTCTGATAAGATTATTAGAAGTAACAGATTGGAAATGCTAGGGATTTAATTATGGTCAAAGGTCCACACCTTGGCATTATAAATAGGGAGGAGGAGGTCGTGGAAAAAGTTTTTAGAAGACACAATTGCTCCACCCTAGCCTCCACACCTCTCCTCTTCCTTCCTTCTTTATCTCAAGAGTTGAGGTTTAGATTTATCCCTAGTTCTTATGAGCGGTGCTAGCACACCAGCGTGGGAACAATCCTTCCCTGTACGTGTGGACTCCGTAGAGGCGTTACTCGAATTGTGATACTCATCATGTTCTTCATGTGGACTGTTGAGGGAAATAGGTTTTCCCTAATAGGGGTCAAATGACGGCGAGCTTCGAAGCCCCCGAGGGCCAGAGCCTACTAGGCTAACAAGGCCTGTAATCAAGCCCCGGCCCCCCTCCGTACAAAGACCACCATGAAGACAAAGGAACTGCAAGGCTAGAAGATGGACATCGGTGTCCCGTGTGAGGCCTCCCTTAGGTCCCCCTTTGAAAACCACTCCGAAGTCCTTCCGAGGTCTTCCCCGAGATCCTCCGGCGAAGTGCTCTAGCACAGAAGCTATAAAATATCCCAATACCGCTAAAGCAATACTAGGGGCCCCTGCCCCTGATATTGACACATAACCACTACATCTGTAAAAGCTGCACATGTACTCGAATAGTTCTTACCGTTTTACCCCTACGAAGCCTAGTAACAAGACACTTTAAGTAGAGAGTAAAACGGAGCGTGCAATTTGAAGTATGCCTACGCATGTGGAGCGTGCTCTGTTATTCGTGCGAGTCGGGATAGATGACCAAAGCAAGTTTGCAGTTCATGCAAAAGGTGGTGTGGATCGCACTAGAGTATTGATTCACCTTCGAATCTAAGCCACCTTCGGCTCTTTTGGGATTCTTTGGGTCGGGGCTCCGAATCCACGGACACTTCGAGTTGCAAGATCGGAGTCCCAGGATTCTTTGAGTTGCAAGCTCGGAATCCTGCTTTTATCACTATGGGCCCGGAGGCGCTGTGTAGCTTTACTCTGATTGCTACTAGCCCGGAGGCACTGTGTAGCTCCACGAAGCAAGGCTCCGGTTCTTAAAGGATGAAGCGGTGATTCAGTGTTTATTTGAAAGGGCAAAGTAAGGCTTCGGTGTTTAAAGGGTGAAGGAATCTTGAGCGTACCTTCGGAGACCTAACACGGTCCGGAGACCACAGGCCTCGAGGTGGAGCGAGAAGTTTGCCTCATAGCCCCTAGGGCTTCGAGATCGGAAGAGAGGACTTGGAGGCCCTTGGCTTGTATTCGGAACCCCTTGCCAAAGGATGTGCGGAGTCTGTAGGGCCCTGCAACTTCCTTCGTAGGTGTACTCTAGGATGTAGGTAGTGGTAGAGATGCTAGTTTTTAGTACATGGATCCCCACGGACGGTGCCAACTGTTGTAGCAATTGCGTTAGCTACAAATAGGTTTCTATAATAGGGGTGTAGAACATGAACCTCCAAGAGTTCTGAGAGGGAGAGAGAGGATTTTTATACTAGTTTGGCCCTCCTTGAGGATAATAACCCTGCGTCTAGTTTGTAGTATTTTTCACTATGGGGTTGTCCCCTTGTTACAAGGGTGGTGCCTTGCTTATATAACCGTGCGATTCGAAGTATTCCTACGTGTGCGGAGCGTGCTCTGTTATTCGTTTGCTCTAGGACAAGCGATCGAGGCACTCTTAACAGGTTAAAAAACACAATCTATAGTTCAAAGCCATCTAGCCAAACACTCCCCTCTACATTCTATGTCGTGTTGAGTTACCGCACAGTTGCACACGCCGGATAGGCCAAAGTCCCTAACTGCCATGTGCAAGGGGGACCGATGAATATGCGTACGGAGTGTGCATACAATCTGTTATTCATTTATGCGAAGTGCAAAATTAATCACACATACGGCTCGTTTATTATTTTTCGTGAAGCACTGAATTGATCTCGTTCATATAACGAAGTACAATACAATTATGAAGTATACTTGTACACCTTGAGGCAACACTATGAGTAAGCGCTATCTAAACCTAAGAAAAAGCGGGCCCAAGCCCCCGACGAATTGGACCCCCGCTTTCTTCTCTTTCGAGTAGGGCTCCCTCGGTTGGACGAAGCCCCGTCAGAGTTAGACCTCTCGTGGCAGGATCATCCACGCCTCAAAGCACGCAAAACTCTCCTTTCCTCTTGTAGGTCGGCCAAGGTCTGAAGTGCAGGTGGCTCTGCATCAAACACAGAGAAGTCCAAGATTTCTTCATCACCTCGCAAAGGTGCGTCCGGAGGCTGGACCCCTTTGCCACCTAAGATTATCTCGAAGCCGCTTAAGTCCGATGAGGACGAAGAGCTCCTAAGGGGATCCACCTTCATGGAGGCTAACAACTCCTGGGTTACCTCGGGTATGACTTCACCCCTAGGACCCCGTGACATCTTAAACCGAGGGGGCCTTTGGACCTAGCTACCTCGAGCACTACCCAATGTTGGCGAAGTGCCTCCGAATCCTCAAGAACTTTGACGTCAATATCTGAAGGCTGAGCCTTGGTAGGTACAAAACACCCCACATTTTCATTAATAAACTGATGAGTTTACCTTATAGGCCTACGGCTAAGCATTACAAAATGAAGCCTAAAGAATCTACACCTTCGGAGGTGGAGGGTTCGATCCCGAAGGTGGGCTCCGTAGCCCCGCTCGGTGCGAGCGGCGTGCCCCCTAAAGCTCGAGGACCGCTTCGGGTGCTTGGGCCTTCCAAGGCTCGTGAAGGCGACGTCATGCTCCACGGACCTCGGGTGCAGGCGAGATCAGGCGAGGTCCTCCAAAGGCCACTAGTGTAGTAGAGGTTGTCGCTTCAAGGTGATGGCACCCCACTTCGTGAAGTAGCTACAGCACCCCTTGGCCAGCTACCCGTCCCGCCATCAACGTTTCCTCCGTGATAAGCGCAACCATCTAGAGAAATTCAATACGGTCCCCGATCGAGTCCTGGTCACTGAAGTTCAGAGCCTGGCAGCTAGTCCCCAAACACCCCAGGACTCCGGTCAAAGCGAAGGTGGCCTCGTCGACCCCTCGGACAACGACGACCTCCAAAGCTTGTCTAGCGATACAAAGATCGGAGTTCTCCACCGTCAGCTTCGTACTGCCCTTCTTCGAAGCCTAGAGTGCTTGTCGAAGCCTTTCGACCTCCAAAGCCATCTTCTCCAGGGCTTCGATCGCCCTGACTGTTTCATCCTTCGCTACCTCAGTCGCCTCTTCAGCCTACCGCTGCCGTTTAGAAAAAAAATCAATTTTTTGGTGGGAAGAGCTACTATAGTCAGGCCGATCTGACTCGATTAGCATAATGGTATGGCTCGGCATGGCTAAACCTACTTCGTGTTGTGCCTGGGATCACTGTCCAGCCCATGGGTGGGTACGGCATGGCCTGTTTAGGAACCATGCTAGGCTAGCATGTTAGTAAACGGGTTGTGCCTCGATGGGCCCGTGTCGTGTCGGGCCAGGTGTCACGCCCCGATTTACTAAATCGGAACATTATTGAATTTCCAAAGAAAAACAATAATAGCAAGAGGTTCATCATGCGACAACGTACATACAGCAATCATTCGTGGTACGCAGACCACATTATTACACAAGTGTAAAAGTAAAAGAAACAATGAAAATAAACGGCATGACGAACGTCTCCTTCAGGATCTTCTTCTTGACTGGGTCGCTACTCCAGACCATCCTCTTCATAGTAAACAACCTCTGAAGTGTTTGTCCAACGGGCATGATGAGGAGCCATGCTGAATAGTGTGGGCCTCATGGCTCCAGAAGTGATGAGTCATTGTCAACAATAGTCAAAGAGGACTGAAGAAGAAAGGAGATCTGTTGTTTCATGGGCCGCGTGTGACTCAGGTACACGGGCAGCGAGCGACTGTCGGGTAGAGGAGGCTGCGAAGTCGGGCTGGCCCAATCCGGGTGCATGGGCCAGAAGCAGCAAAAGACCCACTGGGCTATTGACCAGGACTGACTCAGGTACACGGGCGGTGAGCGATTGTCGGGCTGAGAGAGCTGCGGAGTCGGGCCGGCCCAATCCGGGTACCTGGTGCTTAGCCGGTGGAGGCTTTGTCAGTTTCGGCACAAAACTGACAACCGTCGATCTTGTATCCGACTGTCCAGAAGAGAAGCCGTAGTCGCTACGAAAGCTGAGCTTCCGGATAAGTCATCTGTAACTCTAGGCCCACAGTCAGTCAGTCGTGTCTGTAAAAATTCCTAAGGGCAGTAGAGTCTTTTCATTTATTATTGCGTCTGTAAAAACCCTAAGGGGCTGGTAGAATATTCCTAGTGTTGGGCTGCCTATAAATAGGACCCCAATCCCTAGAGTTTGGACTACCCTTCTAGAAATCACTTTTTGCATCATTCATTGGGTCATTCCTCTTGTTCCCTGTGTTGTCTCTCTCCTGTTTGTGTGCGCCGCCAGAAACCTTCTGTGAGTTTATTTCAGATTCATTTTCCCTTGGTTTGGTTGGTGGTTGATTCCCTTTGGTTGAGTGCTGCATTTATTTATCAGCTTTGACTCCTTCAGTTTGCTTGCTTCAATTTATTTCCCGTGAGATTTCTGCTTGTTTTTGCTTCTGTTCCTCACGAAATGAGTACTAGTTCTTGCTGTTGCAAGTAGTACTGCTACAGTGCTCGCTGCCAGCTTTTTACCTTCCCTGCACTGCTTTTTGATCGAAGCTGACAGATCCAGGAACTTTTCTAGCTGTTTCTGGCGAAGCCACCCTCTCAGTTCGAAGCCTCTCAGCTCCGTGAGGCAGGCTTCGATCTAACCTCTTCGAAGGCTTCGTTCGATCTTCGGTTTTTTTTTGGTTTGCGTCCTGTGTTGCTAAGCTTCGAAATATATTTTGAACAGCATCGCATACTTCGATCAAGAGTGCGAAGGGGCTTCAGCACTAGCTGTTCGAAGTCCATACCTCGATAGTTTTCGAAGTTGGGTTCGAAGCTTGCAGTTCTGCTAGGCCTCGCACTGACTTTTGTGTGGTGTGTCACCCTTCGCTTCTCTTTTCGAAGCTTGCTCTTTTCGGAGGTAGAGCTTAGGCTTCAAATTTGGTTTTCTGTCGTCTGACAGGCTTCGCTTCATTGTTCGAAGGTAGTCCGTCTGTGTGTTGCATTCGAAGCTTCTTGTTCGAGGGTTTAGGTTCAAAGTGCTCGGTTCGAAGCTGTGTTCGAAGCCTTGCCTTCGAAGTACATACTTCGAAGAAGGCTCCGGCTCTGTCATACTTCGCTTCGAAGCATACTTCGCTTCTTGCCACTTCGAACTAGGCTAGACCAAAACACCTTCGGCATCTTCGTCATGCTTCGCAACTGACCTCCGAAGCAGGCTCCGCAACCAACCTCCAAAGCAGGCTTCGACCAGCGAAGCTGTCTTTGTCACCATCTCCGAAGCAGATCTCAACGGGCGAAGCAGGCTTCACCAAGTTCCGAACAGGAGACAAATTTTGACAGTAACTTCTCACTTCACTCTACATATACTTAGATCATTTCATTGGGAAGTTTAGGCCTAATATACAGTATTCATCTGCCTAGTTGCTCGTCTTTATTAGTTCTCTGTATATCATCAGTTGCTTCTAGGTTAGATACCTTTAGACTTAGGTCTTCTGTTTATTTTCTGCTGCTTAGTCTTTTGAGGTGCGTTGGGTATTGGGAACAGGCCATTGATTTGAAAGAATTTTTAAAGGCGCCCATTCACCCCCCCCCCCCTGGTCGCTACTTTCGGTCCTACACATGAGTACAAAAAGTACTCAACAAGCCACCACAAATACAATAATAATGCAGAGTAATAACAAAGGATGGTAATGGTTCAACGTGCGGAAAAGTACATTTTCAGTTATTGCATTTAGTGTAGTCAAATTTTGTCATGCGGAATATTAAACATGAACAACATAATATTATCTAACTCGAGGAGTACATTTTCCCTTCTCACTCAACAGTCCTTACATGTCAATTCATCATGCACATTCATTAAAAGTAAACTAACTATGGGATGTCACGCAACCCGCCCTTGACTGTGGGCTCGGCTTTTCGAAAAGATTTAAGACTCTGATCAGAGGTGTACCATTGTACCCACAAGGCACGCACTCATCCCAAACACCGAAGTGTAACGAGATGACCCATACCATGGGAACTCGTGCCAAAACCTCAGCATGAAATATTCCAAGCGATAATCACCCGCTCTAGGTTTCGCCGGCGCGCCGGGCCGCATCTCGGCTAACGTCGCACCCCCTTTTGCGCCACGTCGGTACAAGCTACCCGCAGGTGCTGCTTGACCCATCTCCAAGTGGTGCCTCGGATTGGAACACTCCATACCTTAGTTAGGACTTACCCACTAGACTTGCGGTTAGTACGGAAATGTATTGCAATGGATCCCGCAGACCAGTCCTTATAGTGCCCCAGGTGCTACCGACTAATGCCCTAGCTTGCACCTGGAACCCACCATGCATACACTTAACCATAACTCTATCACCAACAGAATTCTAGAGATAAGAATAACGGGGATCATATAGTAGATTCTAAATTGCTACGACTCATTTTTAACCTATAGCAATTGTGTCGATACATCGGACACTATCTACTAATACTAATAAAATGGTGACAAGGAGTATAGGCTAGATAGCATGGCTTGGGTTGCACATCAAGGTAGGGGAATATAACGTAGGGCTTTCATTTTACTAGTGCATGTATAACCTATGTGTTTTAGCGATAGTTTAACAAAACTGGGTTCAATATGCTCAAAAGATTGGTTTGGTGACTTGCCTTGTTCAGCGAAAGGAGAGGGAGGAACTTCCGGGAAGTATTCCGGTTCCTCGACGGCATCGTAGTCTTCTCGATATAAATAATAAACATAACATTCAATAAAACAACCCAAAATCACACAATAAGCATATATGTTTTTGATTGGATTAAATTAGGGGAAATCAAGTTATTAACCTTCTGAAATCATTATCTAAATTTTTAAGGTCAATTTTTATGGAGTTAAGAATTTTCTAAAAGTAATTATGAATATACCCTAAAGTGCATTTGAATACTTTATTAAATAAATATAAAATATTCAAATGAAACATACTGTTTTTATTGCACTAACATGTAGAGAATATAATTATAAATTTTCTGGAATTGAAATGGTTAAATTTGGAGTTAAAATGAGAAAGATATGAATTTTAGAAGTTTAAAACTAATTCTGGAATTTAATTTAAACTCAAAAACAGTCGTCGGTCCACGGAAAACCGGATCCACCATGAACCCGCGCATTATGCGCGTGCGCTGGATCGCGGATCGGCCGTTGGATCGCGATCGGGCGGCCACGGGCGAGGCGGGGGCGTTAAGTGGACGCAGACGGCCACGATTAAAACGCCGAACCGGTACGAGATGGATGGCTCAGATTAAACACGAGTTTTAAATACTAACGGACGATCCAGATTAAAATGTACCCCTTCATCGAGATCCGACAGATCTGATTAAACCGCGCAAACGATCTAATCGCCACCGTTGGATCCAGATCGCACGGTTGCGATTGAATCCGACATGGCACGGGTACTTTACCCATGTCGGTCGTCTTCTCCGGTGACAGCGAGCATGCCAGAGGCCATGGCGAGCGACGGCGGTCCTATCTAAGCCTAGAGACGGACGAGGACAACGAGGGGAGTACGGGTGTACCATTGCGGCGGTCTGAGGTCGACGGAGTGCAGCCGGCGATGAGCGAGGGAGATGGAGGCGTTCAGGTCTCTCATCGGTGGTGGGGTTTCGGCGGGGTTCGTCGACGATGGAGTGGTGGCCGAGGTCGGGGTGGCGTCTGCGGTCACGGTGGTGTGGTCGTCGAGGGGGAACGAGGACTCCAGCGACGGTGAGCAATGGCTAGAGCGAGGGCGGTGACGTGGTGCTAAAACTCGGATCATGAGTGCTCTGTTCATTCTCAATGCGAATGGGTGTGCGGGCTAGATGCGGTGGAGGCGTAGGGTTTAAATAGAGGCACCGGCGGGGGCAGAGGGGGCGCAATCGGGGGAGGCTGAGAGTAAACTCTCTCATCAACACCGTTGATCTCCTTTCGTGCATGCGCGCGATTGATCCGGGATGATGACGCGTGGAATAAAGAGGGGAAACGGCCGGCGGGGCGCGGGGGACAGCTTAAAGGCGCCAATTGAATGGGGGAGGGGCCAACGAGGCGGATCCGAGGGGCGAGGTCATCGGCCGGCGAGATTTAGAGGGATGCGAGGTGGACGATGGGTCCGACAAGTGGGCCATGGTGGTTAGCGAGCATGGGGACGTGGGCGTGGCAACGGTCGGGTCTGACCGGTGGGGTCAGGCTCGGCCGAGAAGTGGAGTCGGCGTCGATAGGTGGGGTCGGGGTGTCGGGTACGCGGGGAGGGAGAGGGAGTCGCTGATGAGCGGGGTCCACCTGTTAGTGATGGGCGTGGGAAGGGAGTGGGTTGGGCCGACTGGTTGGGGGAGATTGGGGAAGGGAGGCCCATTACTGTTTAAATACTTTTCTGAATAAACTTAATTGTTGAAATTTGTTTAAAATATTTAGGTTGCTTCCAAGGGTGATAAAAATTTGTAAAAATTCTCAAAAATATATCTTGGCCTTGGGATCATATACAAATTTTTCTAGCCTCTAGTTTGGACATTTCCTCTAGGTTCTAGATCATTTGGGGCATAAATGGCATTAAAGGAATTTCATAAATAATCTTTTCTAGAAAATTATAGAAAAATGTATTTTTATTTCTTTGAAAATTTGGGGTGTTACAAACCTATCCCCCTTACAAATAATCTCGTCCTCGAGATTCGGAAAGTTACTCGAATAGCTCGGGGTATTGGGCTTTTAACTCGTCTTCTTTTTCTCATGTGGCTTCCTCGATGGGGTGGTTGTCCCACTGAACCTTGCAGAAACGAACCACACGGCTTATGGTTGCCCTTTCCTTAACTTCTAGAATCCGGACGGGTTTCTCAATGTAGGTCAAGTCTTCTTGGACGTTGAGCTGTTGGAGGTCGGCCTGTTCGGTGGGCACACGGAGACACTTCTTCAGCTGAGAGACGTGGAACACATCATGGACTCCTGCCAAAGATGGAGGTAGTTCTAGCTGATATGCCACTTCTCCTTGCCGTTGGAGGATCTGAAAGGGTCCGACATAACGGGGTGCTAACTTGCCCCTCATGTTGAACCTTTGGGTGCCATGGAGGGGAGTGACTCAGAGATAGACATAGTCACCCTCCTCAAAGGTTTGGTCTCTCCGTCGATTATCGACATAGCTCTTTTGTCGGGACCGGGCTATCTTCAATCTGTCCCTGATGATCTTGACTTTCTCTTCGGCTTCTCGCAATATGTCTGTCTCGAATAGCTGCAACTCTCCGGTCTAATCCCAGAGTAGCGGCGTTCTGCATTTGTGCCCATAAAGTGCTTCAAAAGGGGACATCTGCAGGCTGACTTGGTAGATGTTGTTGTAGGAGAACTCCGCATAAGGCAAGTTCTTATCCCACATTCCGCCAAAGTCTAGAGCGCAAGCTCTAAGAATATCCTCCAATACATGGTTCACCCTTTCGGTTTGTCCATCGGTCTGTGGATGGTACGCGTGCTGAAGTTCAGCCGGGTGCCGAGTTCTTCCTGAAGATTCTTCCAAAACTTGGAGGTAAATTGACTCCCTCGGTCAGACGCGATCTTCTTTGGAACTCCATGCAGGCACACGATCTGGGTCATGTACAACTCAGCCAGTCTAGCGACGGTGTAAGTCATCTTGACGGGGATGAAATGAGCCACCTTGGTGAGTAGATCGACGATTACCCAGATAGAGTCATGACCGGCTTGGGTTCTGGGCAGTCCCGTGATGAAGTCCATTCCTATTTCTTCCCACTTCCATTCGGGGACCTTGAGGGGTTGCAATAATCCGGCAGGTCTCTGGTGCTCTGCCTTGACTCGCCAGCATGTGTCGCACTTGGCCACATACTCAGCTATTTCCCTCTTCATACTGACCCACCAATATTTCTCCTTTAGGTCTTGGTACATCTTTGTACTCCCGGGATGTATGGAGTATAGAGTTTCATGGGCCTCTTGAAGGATGAGGGCCTTCAACTCTGGCTTGTCGGGCACGCATATCCGGTTTCCGAACCAGACGGTACCATTCTCGTCCTCGAAGAATCCTGGGGCTTTACCTTTTCTCATGTTATGTTGGATCTCTAAGATGTTCGGGTCTTCCCTCTGGTAGTGAGATACGCTCTGGTAGTGATCCCTAGATTCAACCGTTCCATTTCCTTGTATAACAATGGGGCCTAGTCTTGCACCATGATGGCATTGTAGTACCCTTTTCGACTTAGGGCGTCTACCACCACGTTTGCCTTGCCTGGATGATAGTGGATGCCTAAGTCATAATCTTTGATCAACTTCAACCACCTTCTTTGTCTGAGGATCAGGTCCGGTTGGGTGAATATGTACTTGAAGCTCTTGTGATCGGTGAAGACCTCACACCGATTTCCCACAAGGTAATGTCTCCATATCTTCAAGGCATGAACCACGGCTGCCAATTCCAGGTCATGGGTCGAGTAATTCAGCTCATGTGGCCTCAGCTGATGAGAGGCGTAAGATATCACCTTCCCGTCTTGAATTAAGACACACCCCAACCCTTAGCGAGAGGCATCACAGTAGACGTGGAAGTCCTTTTGGATGTCTGGCAGGGTCAGAATTGGGGCTGACATGAGCTTTTTCTTAAGGGTCTAGAAGCATTCTTTGCAATTTGGAGTCCATTCGAACTTTACTTCCTTTTGTAGCAGTCTAGTCGTGGGCTTGGGTATCTTTGAGAAGTTCTCGATGAACCGGTGGTAATATCCGACCAATCCAAGAAAACTCCGGATCTCGGTCACGTTTGTGGGTTGTAGCCAATTGGTCACTGCTTCCATGGTGGTTGGGTCCACTTCTATTCCTCCGGCAGATATGACATGGCCGAGGAACTTCACCTCGGATGACCAAAACTCGCATTCGCTGTATTTGGCATACAATTTCTGCTCCCTTAGCTTTCCGAGGGTCAGCCGGAGGTGAGTTTCATGCTCTTCCTTGGTCTTGGAGTAGACGAGGATATCATCGATGAATACCACGATGAACTTATCCAAGAACTCCATGAATACATTGTTCATCATGTTCATGAAGAAGGCCAGGGCATTCATGAGTCTGAACGACATCACCGTATACTCGTAAAGTCCGTAGCGGGATGTGAAGGCAGTCTTGGGGATGTATTCTTCCCTAATCCTTAGTTGGTGGTAGCCTGACCTGAGGTCGATTTTGGAGAACACTGAGGATCCCTTTAGTTGATCGAATAGATCGTCGATCCGAGGCAGTGGGTACTTGTTCTTGATGGTCACGTCGTTCAAGGCTCTATAGTCCATGCACATCCTCTTGGTCTTGTCCTTCTTCATGGTGAAGATGACCAATGCACCCCAGAGTGAGGTACTCGGTCGGATGTACCCTTTTTGTTTTAGGTCTTCGATATTGCTCTTAACTTCGGCTAGTTCATTCGCAGCCATTCGATCCTGAATTTGATGTCCTGCTTGGGGGGCATTCCAGGCAGGTCTTCCGGGAAGACGTCCATGTATTCCCTGACCACGGGCACTTCCTCTAGGGCTAGTGAGTGAAGGCATACCTTGCTAGAACCACGGTTGGTCATCTGAAAAGTGATGGCTCCACCTCAGGAACTGGTCATGGTGATGGACTTGCTGGCATAGTCAATTACTCCCTTGTGCTTCATCAACCAGTCCATCCCTAGGATGAGGTCGAGTCCGGTACACTCGATGAGAACCGGCTCGACCCAGAATAGTACTCCTTAGATTTCTATCCTTACTTTCGGGCTGAACAGATTAGCTAGGGTCTTCTTGCCAGGGGTGGCAATAATCATGGGGGTGGGCAGAGGGAGTACTTCCAAGTCATTTGTTTTCACAAAGTCTTTGGATATGAAGGAATGTGTTGCCCTAGAGTCAAATAGTATTATTGCAGGTATGGAATTCGCGGTGAACATACCGAGTACGACTTCGGGAGCCTCCTGAGCTTCCTCCGCACTGATGTGGTTGACGCGGGCACGAACTGCTTGGTTGGGCATCGCGCCTTGGGGCTGCTTGGGGTGAGGACATTGGTGGGAGTAGTGCCCTTCTTTCCGGCAGTTGAAGCAGATGACCGGCTTTCCGTTGCGGTCCCTCATGATCGGGGCCTTGGCGGCGGGCGCCGGTTGAGCGGCCGAAGCTGGTGGAGCGGGGCGAGGACGCCCGGCGTTGGAGCCACTAGCGGCATGCGGTGGCTTGTAGATGGGCCGAGGATGGTAGGCGGGTGTCGGTGAAGGAGGGACGAAGCAGGGCCTCTGAGGGTTCGCCTGATGATGCTTGAACGCGATCATCTTCCTCTTCTTGAGGTCCAGCTTGTTCTGCTCATTCTCTTGGAGGAGCGCCTTGTTCACCAACCGCTGGAAGTCGGCGTAGTCGGTGGCGACGAGCTAGATGGAGAGCTCATCCTTAAGTCCCCGGAGGAACTTAGCCTGGTGGAGGGCGTCGGTCTGCACTTCCTCTGGTGGGATAGGCGGTTGAACTCATGGAGGTACTCCATGACGGTCTGGCTTCCTTGCTACAGATCCCGAAACTCCTACTGCTTAACCGCGATGACTCCGGCGGGGACGTGGGTGGCGCAGGAGGCGATGGTGAACTCCACCCAAGTCACCTCGTGGTCCTCTAGCTAGGACTCACGGTAGTTGTCCCACCACTCCGCGGCGGGACCCTGGAGTGGGTGAGTGGCGAACGCCACTCTTTCCCGGTCGGTGCAGGGGAGGAGGTCCAACTTCTTTCCAATGGTCTGGAGCCAATCTCCGGCCTCCATGGGGTTGGTCGTGCTGGAGAAGATAGGGGGCCTCACGCGCAAAAACTCTGAGAGTTGAGGCATGGGAGCGGGGGCTGGTGCACGTGGGATGGGCGCCACGTTCTGTTGTTGCAGCCGGTCCAACTGTGCCTGTTGGTGCTGCATTTGAGTGAGGAGGGCGGTGATCAGCTGGTTTTGGTTTGCCATCATCTCCGCTAGGGTGGGATAGTTGGCGGATGGTGGCCCAGTCTGACGGTGGCCCATTGCGCCCCAGTTGGGCACAACACTTCCAGTCAGACCGTTGCTTGCCCCTTCTCCATTGTTGGACCCGGTGTTCTAGTTATCGGCCATCTTCTGAGCACACAAAATTTTTAGTCATAAAAAAAACTTTTAACATAAACTTTACCCAAAAACAGCCTAGAGGGGCTCACATATATAAGTGGTAAAAATGCTCATTACATCAAAGTTCTTATTTTAATCCACCCACAACACAAGCTGTTGCAGGTGGTACCACATCCATAAAATTATTTAAACATCAATCAACAAGAACTATCGCCTACTCACCATCTGGGGTGGTCTCCATACTCTCGGAACCACGATGGTCCTGAGGGACGGTGGGCTCGAGAAAGTTCTCGATGATAGATTCGGCGACGATGGCGGGATGCGAAGCAGGGGCGCGGGAGCTGGAAGGTCCAGCGGGCGTGGGGTGTGGCGAGATCCTCTTGGGGCGAGGGGCGGGCTCGCGGATGGGCTTCTTTCTGCTCGGGACGAGGGGAATCATCTTCGCAATGTCCTTCTGCAGCTATATAATCTTACGCTGCAGCTCGCCATTCTGTTGGATCAGGCTCTTCGTCTCTTGACGAAGAAACTCGACCGCCTCGTGGTGCTCTTCGGCGTTGAGCACGGCCTCGGTATGGAGGTCGTCCATGGCCTGAAGAAGACGCGTCTGCCGGGCCATGACCGGATCGCGATCGGAGTGGACTCTGATGTAGATGCTGCGGTGGGTGCTGGGAGTGCGCTTCGGCACAAGCCGGAAGGATGAGTTCTGAAGACGATCGTCGTAGATCATCCTCAGCTCCATGAGGGCTTGGAGGGTGATGTGTTGGCACGCGACGTCGAAGGTCGGGCCCCCAAGTGCTGCCATGAAGAATGGCAGGTGATCGCTGGACCCATGGATGGTGAGGGAGACGTCGCATGGTCCTGCGAACTCCTCCATGTAGACGCCATGGAACTCGGGCTCAAAGAGGAACCCAAGGAAGGTCACCATCATCCGGAGCTCCCGGATGAAGCCCTCGAAGTGACGGCAGAAACTGTGGACTTGGTAGACTGGCATCTACAAAAACAAGAAGTTGAAAAGAAATAAGGGAAGGAACAAAGTTATGAAGTAGATTTTCGCGAAATAGATTTTATCAAAACTAAGTGCTAGGCTGGTCCGTTTGGCTTCCTACAGTCAAGTCGGCTCTGATACCATCTTGTCACACCCCGATTTACCAAATCAAAACATTATTGAATTTCCAAAGAAAAACAATAATAACAAGAGGTTCATCATGCGACAACGTACATACGGCAATCATTCGTGGTATGCAGACCACATTATTACACAAGTGTAAAAGTAAAAGAAACAATGAAAATAAATGGCATGACGAACGTCTCCTTCAGGATCTTCTTCTTGACTGGGTCACTACTCCAGACCATCCTCTTCATAGTAAACAGCCTCTGAAGTGTTTGTCCAACGGGTATGAGTACAAAAAGTACTCAACAAGCCACCGCAAATGCAATAATAATGCAGAGTAATAATGCTCAAAAGATTAGTTTGGTGACTTGCCTTGTTCAGCGAAAGGATAGGGAGGAACTTCTGGGAAGTATTCCGGCTCCTTGACAGCATCGTAGACTTCTCGATATAAATAATAAACATAACATTCAATAAAACAACCCAAAATCACACAATAAGCATATATGTTTTTGATTGGATTAAATTAGGGGAAATCAAGTTATTAACCTTTTGAAATCATTATCTAAATTTTTAAGGTCAATTTTTATGGAGTTAAGAATTTTCTAAAAGTAATTATGAATATACCCTAAAGTGCATTTGAATACTTTATTAAATAAATATAAAATATTCAAAGGAAACATATTGTTTTTATTGTACTAACATGTAGAGAATAAAATTATAAATTTTTTGGAATTGAAATGGTTAAATTTGGAGTTAAAATGAGCAAGATATGAATTTTAGAATTTTAAAACTAATTCTGGAATTTAATAAAAACTCAAAAACAGTCGTCGGTCCACGGTGAACCGGATCCACCGTGAACCCGCGCACTGTGCGCGTGCGCCGGATCGCGGATCGGCCGTTGGATTGCGATCGGGTGGCCACGGGCGAGAAGGGGGCGTTAAGTGGACGCGGACGGCCACGATTAAAACGCCGAACCGGTACACGATGGATGGCTCAGATTAAACGCGAGTTTTAAATACTAACGAACGATCCAGATTAAAACGTACCCCTTCGCCGAGATCCGATGGATCTGATTAAACCGCGCGAACGATCTAATCACCACCGTTGGATCCAGATCGCATGGTTGCGATTGAATCCGACACGGCACGGGTACTTTACCCGTGCAAGTCGCCTTCTCCGGCGATGGCGAGCGGGCCAGAGGCCACGGCGAGCGACGGTGGTCCTATCTAAGCCTAGAGGCGGAATGAGGACGACGAGGGGAGTACGGGGGTATCGTTGCGGTGGTCTGAGGTCGACAGAGTGCAGCCGGAGATGAGTGAGGGCGACGGAGGCGTTCGGGTCTCTCGTCGGCGGTGGGGTTCCGGCGGGGTTCGTCGACGATGGAGTGGTGGCCGAGGTCGGGGTGGCGTCTGCGGTCACGATGGTGTGGTCGTCGAGGGGGAAGGATTACTCCGGTGACGGCGAGCGATGGCTGGAGCGAGGGCGGTGATGTGGTGCTAAAACTCAAATCACGGGCACTCTGTTCGTTCTCAATGCGAATGGGCGTGCGGGCTGGATGCGGTGGAGGCGTAGGGTTTAAATAGAGGCGTCGGCGGGGGCAGAGGGGCCGCAATCGGGGGAGGCCGAGAGTAAACTCTCTCATCAACGCCGTCGAGCTCCTTTCGTGCATGCGCGCGCTTGATCCGGGACGATGACGCGTGGAATAAAGAGGGGAAATGGCCGGCGGGGCGCGGGGGGCAGCTTAAAGGCGCCAATTGAATGGGGGAGGGGCCGGCGAGGCGCATCCGAGGGGCGAGGTCATCGGTCGACGAGATTTGGGGGATGCGAGGTGGACGATGGGTCCGACAGGTGGGCCATGGCGGTCAGCGAGCATGGGGACGCGGGCGTGGCAACGGTCGGGTCTGATCGATGGGGTCGGGCTTGGCCGAGAGGGGGAGTCGGTGCCGACAGGTGGGGTCGGTGTGTCGGGTGCACGTGGAGGGAGAGGGAGTCGCTGACGAGCGGGGTCCGCCTATCAGTGATGGGTGCGGGGAGGGAGTGGGTTGGGCCTGCTGGTTGGGGGAGATTTGGGGAGGGAGGTCCGTTACTGTTTAAATACTTTTCTGAATAAACTTAATTGCTAAAATTGGTTTAAAATATTTGGGTATCTTCCCAGGGTGATAAAAATTTGTAAAAATTCTCAAAAATATATCTTGGCCTTGGGATCATATACAAATTTTTCTAGCCTCTGGTTTGGACATTTCCTCTAGGTTCTAGCTCATTTGGGGTATAAATGGCATTAAAGGAATTTCATAAATAATCTTTTCAAGAAAGATATAGAAAAATGTATTTTTATTTCTTTGAAAATTTGGGGTGTTACACTAGACCACCTGTTTGAACATCTATAATTGAAAACTATCCAAGTATGTCTCCCCACAACTTGCTTCCATGCCTTATACCAATAGGTAGCCTTATTGATCATATTCAGAGATGCAGCTGTGATTAGGTATGGCAATCAGGTCTGGTGGGTATGGGTAATGTATACCCATACCCGTATCCATTTACCCGACGGGTAAAAATCCATGTCCATATCCGTCGCCCGTAGGCGCCGTATACCCGTGGGTATACCCGTTTACCCGTGAGATTCGGGTGTCATTCTCCCTGTTTATGACAAAATATTTCTTTTGTGCACATTGCACAAAGCCACAAACACACACCGAAACATCAAAATGATGAAATCTTTCTTTTGTGCACGAATGCTAGTATGCTACAAGAGCTGAAGAAAAAAATGAACTTGTACAACAAAGTTAATCTTGTAAATATGGAAGAATTGTTGAGGTGTCGTGGGTAGCTTGCGGGGACATGCTTGAGGCAGTGCAAGGGCCATGCGCGAGCGGCGCGCAGGGCCTCGCTTGAGGCAACACTAGGTCGGCGTGAGGGGTCGCGCTTGGGCAGTGCTAGGCCACACTTGATGGCGGTGCACAGGGTGGCATGAGGCACCAGTGCGGCCACACGAGGTGGCATCGTGGTGTGGGATGCCGGCCGATGAGGGCACTATCACACCGCACTGGATTTGTGAGGGTCTAAGGGAGAAGGAGAGGCAGCGGTAAGGCTAGAGAAGGAGGGGAGAGAGATGGGAGAAGTGAGAACAGAGAAGCTAGGGTTTGGGATTCTTTTTATATCTAAGATAATCGGGTAAACGGGTATGGGTAGTTAATACCCACACCCATACCCGTTTATCTGTCGAGTATGATATAAAGAACATACCCGATCCTAATAGAGTTTTTACCCGCGGGTAAACGGGTAATCGGGTAGAGTTGCCATCCCTAGATGTGATGGGCACTCGGTGCGCTTCTGGTTAGCCTGATCTTCCGATAGGTTTGATTGAGGCGATGAGTGGATGTTCACACTTTAAGGCTTCCGATCAACGATCGAATCCTTGCAATTACTATACCCGCACATCTATTCGTTATCAACCACGCTCTCACGTGGTTGACCTCAACACGAAGGTTTTGATCCTGCAAATCAATCGAAAAACATTGCAAGAACAAGGTAAACACAATTTGGATTGCAGATAATAATCTGAAGTACTCGAAGTTAGGGTTTCACAAACCAATCAATGATGAAACTGTAATGGCAGAATAATATAAGCAAAACCCAAGTCCTAACTATGGTGAAAGCTATGTATTTATAGGGTTTACAAGACATGAGATACAGTCTATAACATGGACCGGGCCTAGTAGGACTCTAAAACCCTAAACCTAGTAGGACTCAAGTACGTAACCTAGTAGGACTCAAATACTTAACCTAGAAGGACTCTCAAATATAAAAGTCTATATCAAAAATTGATTCGGATTGATCTAGAATTCTGATCCCCGACTGGTTCGTCTTGGCAACTGTCGAGTGGTTTGACTTATCGGCTCTCGATTGCCCAATCAGTGGTCCGGATGCATCATCTTCTTGATCGCCCGACTGGTAGTCCGACCGCATGATCTTTTGGTCCCCAATCAACTTTCATGATAATGCACGTGTTCCATATGCATTCATCTCTTATTTTGATCCACATAAGTATTTCTAAAATTGAAAACAAACGCTTCTTATGGTGTAACATCCATGACTCAAATATATAATAAGTAAATCTAACATAGAAAGCATGCACCTTAGTTTGTTGGCTAATAGTCATGGTCGTATCCCGACTAGTGATGTCCATATCAAGTTGATACCTTATGTTGCTTAGGAACCTGATATAGGTTGAAATATGTCAAACAATGGTCGATCCACACCCTGGCATAAGTACCATCAAATTTGGGCAGATCCATTTTGGGTGGCACCCAACATCACTAGTGTTGATCAAAAACTCCCCTATCTCTTTCCAATCCATCTGTTAGTGCATGAGCAGAGTAAGAAGGGTCAGTTATATTCATACCTAACATCTCACTTGTCTGAACTTCTCTAGTCGGTAACTTCATTGCTCTTGCCACTGCCACTTGTTCTAGCTATACTTGATCAATTACAGTCTGCATCTGGTTCATCCTTTCTCGCTGCAACTCCAACTTGAAATCCATTTGCATCAGCTTTTCATGAATCAGGTCAATGCCCTCCACCTTCTCTCCCAAGCCAGACATGGCATCAACCTTAGCTATCAATGCCATAATGGCCTCCAACACCCTTTCCTCTATTTCTTCCAAAACTAACACAATCTACCTCATTTGCAACGACTGGTGCACCACATTGGAGTGCTCACTACCCGAATCAGTCGAACCCCGAGAGGATTTATAGTTGATCAAGTAGAAGCGATCCCCACCTCACTATGGGAATTTTATCGATCAATCAAGGAATTCTAGTAAGAAAACTCACAATCGCAACCGAGCTTTGATACTAGATTGTTATGAACTCACCGATGTTGATGAACTTCGCCGGAGAGATCAAACACACTGATGAACTCCAAAACGCAAGAACACATGAAAGAGGGGAAATTCTATTATGATTCTTCTTATCTTTCCTCCGACGCAAGTCATATAAGATAACATCCACCCCAACGCTAGCTGACGACCTCATTATGGATTTAGAGTTTTACGCCACTCATATTACAAAATGTATTTACAACATTTCAAATATTCCCACCATCTTCAGCTGTCGCACCATATCCTTCCTCCGCCGGAACCTGTCTTGTCGTCGCACTGGGATGTCACAGTTGCCGCAGTTGTGACATGTGCCAGCACATATGGGCGCAGTGCCGCAACATGCGGCGGCAGCTACTTCTAGATGGATAGCCCAGTGCATGTGCAGGCAGCATCCAGGCCATGGCATCGACCGTTCGAGGCGGTTCCCAGCACGTGCGACGTACCGAGCTCGTGTGAGGGCAAGGTCAATGGTATCAGCGACACACAGTTCCCAATACGTCCTACAAGGTGGCCGTCCATGTGGGGTGTTAGTCGTGCAACACACAGCTTGCCACACCGTACAGTGGCGACGACAAATATATTGAATCTATCGGTGCGCAACACTGCTAGTGTGGATCAAACATATGTATTCAGAAACAAAAATTTAATTGCATATGCACGTCAACGTCAATAGATCGCTACTGATGTAGATCTGTTCTCCACGGTAAAGCTTTATGTTGATAACGTTCTGCTATTATGTGTAGTTCAATTCAGATCTTTGAGATAAAAACAATTACCACAATTTGTAGAAAAAAACCAAAATTTTATATTACTCAGATTTAACAACATACATGTTGGGGGAAAATATCTCATCTTCGGGGTTATTGCCGCAACAGCATGAAAGCAGATAGTGGATTCGAAGGTTTCCAGACGTCCATCTTCGAAGATACCCTGAGTCAAGCTCGAAGTACGAAGATAGGCATTAGTTCGAAGTACATCTTCGAACTAAGGTTCTGCGAGATCTTTATTGCCAGCTAAGATGGAAGATTTATCTTTTATATCATTAGATTAGTCTTTTACCATTTTAGCCCTATCAAGGGTACCGAATAGTTTCCACTATGTCGGTTGTAATAGAGGGGTAAATAGGTCTTTTCCTTAATATTTGGGCCTATAAATACCCCCCGTTTCACCCTGTAATAGGGACCGAATACAAGTTATTCAATACACACATTTGAACTATTCTAAGTTGTTATCCTTTCGGAGGCTTAGAACAGTTCTCTTCGCAAACACTTCGTTTGTTAGTTTCTTTTCTACAGAAACCTGTTAGCGTAATCTTTTACGCCAACAGTTGGCGCCGTCCATGGGGAACTTAGTCCGAAAAACTTCGTTCTCTACCAACTTCTTACATCATGCCTCCTAAGCGGAGCAAACCCCGCAATCCCACTCGGAGGTCTTCTCGGATCTCCGGAGAGATACCATTCGACACGGTTGAAGTCGGAGGGCCTTCGACATTCCCTCCGCAAACTCCGGAAGGGGCTTCCATCCCTCGAACATACGAAGCTTCTCCGCCAACCCCTTCCATACTTCGACCACCCAGAGTCCCTCCTCCACCCTCCATCCCAATTCGAACTGATCCTACTAGTTCTCAAGACCCGAAAGATCCTTCCGGAGGAGATGAAGACAATCTTGGAGATATGGCCACTCAAATGGCCAACCTTCAAGCTGAGGTAGAAAGGTGGCGACAGGAAGCTGCGAACAGGCTTCGCTCTCAAGCCACCCCAACTATCCCAGAAGTGCCCGAAGACGATGATCTCGATTATCCCGAAGCCCCGGAGAACGCCTCCTTCGATAATGAATCTCCGCTGCATCCTGAGCTGCAGAAAGTTCGCTTTGATCCAAAGTTTAAAACTTCGAAGCTCTGTAAGTATGCCGGAGATGAAGATCCCGGAGAGTTCGTTCGTTCTTATGCCCTAGCAATTGAAGCTAGTGGAGGAGTTCGAGACACCATGGCGAAGTGCTTCCCTTTAGCTCTTCAAGGAGTGGCGTTAAGGTGGTTCTGGTCCTTGAAGCCAGGATCAATTAATTCATGGCCGCAGCTGAAGAAGAAGTTTATAAGCAATTTTCAAGGCACCTTCGTGCCTCCCATGTCAACAGGAAGCCTTTTTCAGGTGAAACAGCTTCCCGGAGAAACATTGAGGTTGTCTGCATCTTCGGTAGTTGATGCAGCTCGAGAAGGCGTCACTCATCAAGGCCTCTTGGATAAGCTTCATCGGAAAAGCATCTCCTCGGTCTCTCAGTAGATGTCATACTTCGAGGAGTATGCGAGGTCAGAAGAGGGTTGGCTTCGAAGGACTGCCGCTACTTCGTCCATATTGCAAGAAGTTAAAGTAGAAGTGAAAACTTCGGCACAGCCGCAAGAACCAGTCTTCGAAGTTCAACATGATCGGAGAAGAGGGAAAAAGCACCCTTGTTCTGAAGTCATGAATATTGCACCCCCACAGAAGTTTACACAGAGAGCTCCACAGTCTACGGGGAACAAGGCCAGCGGCTGGAGGCCGCCAGGGAAAACGGTTGGCAAGGGCCAGACCCTTTTCTGCTGCATCCATGGAGAAAATCGAAGCCATGCAACTGATACTTGCAAGGCTATACTTACCCTAAAGGGAGAGTACCTAGAGAGAACTTCGGGTCGAGGTACTACCGACCGAGTTCCAGCAGCAACGCGCCCAGAGCCGGTCCAGGCTGTGGTGCGGATAGAAAACTTTGATGCTGCAAGACACCCTCCGGTGGCCAATGTTATGCCACCTCCGATGCAAGAGGAAGGGCAAGATCGAGGGAAGAGAGTAGTTCTCCCCATCTCCGGAGGAGGTACCCTCGGAAGCATGTCAAAGAGACAGCGAAGAGACTACATCCGGGAAGTAGGTCATATTGGGACTTCGTCGTCTATAGCTGCAATGCCGGAGTGGTCTCATGTACCGATATCCTTTTCTGCGGAGGATGCAGCTGGTATTAAGTTCCCGCATGCAGATCCACTTGTTATCACTGCTGATATTGCGGGCACTGAAGTTCGAAGGGTGTTGATTGACGGAGGTAGTTCGGCAGATATCATTTTTGTTCAAGCCTTCGATCAATTGTGCATTTCCAGGAAGCATCTCCTTCCAGTGGCTCGTCCTTTGCAAGGCTTCGCAGGACCTCCGCTTGATGCACTTGGCCAAATAGGCCTGGAAGTTACCTTCGGAGAAGGTTTATTGGCTCGGACTGAGGAAGTAATCTTTGATGTTGTAGATGCCCCGTATGCTTACAACGTCATCTTCGGAAGAGGCATGCTAAACCAGTTCGGAGCTGTGGCACATCACAATTATTTGTGCATGAAGATGCCCACACAAGCAGGAGTCCTTACTGTCTTCGGAGATCAAGCTATTGCTCGGAGAGCGGAATATGGTCATGGTCCCCCTCTTGATCCGAGACAAGTAAACAGTGTACAAGATAATGAAGAAATTTTTTCAGCCTCCTCCGAAGCTTCGAAGAAGTCCTTTCCGAGACCAAGTCCTGAGGGAGAAATTGCAACGAAGGTCATTGTTAAAGATGGTAAAGAGTATACATTTCAATTTGGTAAAGATTTACCTCCAGAAGTTGCAACCTCCTTGGAAAAGGTGGTGGAAGAAAATTTGGATGTCTTCGCTTGGTCTGACGAAGATATCACCGGAGTCGATCGGGATATCATTGAACATAGTTTACTTGTAAACCCGAAGGCCCGGCCTATTCGGCAAGGACTCCGAAAAATGTCTGCAGAAAGAGCTGCTCTAGCGAAGGACGAAGTTGAGAAATTGTTGAAGGCTGGGATTATCAGAGAAGTGGCTCACACAGAATGGTTAGCCAACCCAGTCTTCGTCAGAAAGAAGTCTTCCGGGAAGTGGCGCATGTGCATTGATTTCACATCCTTGAATAAAGCATGCCCACGTGACCCCTACCCCATGCCCTGAATTGATCAATTGGTTGACTCCACCGCAGGTTCGGAGTTATTAAGCTTCCTTGACGCGTATTCTGGTTATCATCAAATATGGTTGAAGCGCGAAGATGAAATCAAGACAAGCTTCGTAACTCCTTCGGGAGTCTTCTGTTATGTAAGAATGCCCTTCGGCTTAAGAAATGTCGGGGCTACTTTTTCGAGGTTAGTTGCTAAGGCTCTAGGTCATCAATTAGGTCGCAATGTGGAGGCCTATATGGATGATATTGTAATAAAGAGTGCTTTGAAGCACCAGCATAGCCTAGACTTAGCAGAAACATTCAATAGCCTTCGAGCATGTGGGATCCGTCTTAACCCCGAAAAATGTATCTTCGGAGCTAAGGCTGGAAAGTTGTTAGGGTATTTAGTTTCAAGCAGGGGAATTGAAGCTAGCCCTACTCAAATAACTGCGCTACAAAAGATGGCTCCTCCGGAAAATTTAAAGCAAGTACAAAAGCTGACTGGGCGTCTGGCAGCACTTAGCAGGTTTTTATCAAGGTCTGCGGAGAGAAGCTTGCCTATATTTAAAGCATTGAAAGGGTCCGAAGATTTTGCATGGACACCGGAGTGTCAGAAAAGCTTCGAAGATATTAAAGAGTATCTCAGTAATCTTGCGACACTCACGGTGCCTACTGCGGACGAAACCCTACTCCTTTACCTTGCAGCTACAGGTTCTGCTGTCAGCGCAGTCCTTGTCAGAGAAGTGGATTTCAATGGGAAGTTGGTCCAAAATCCTGTTTATTTTGTATCCGAAGCATTATCAGGAGCGAAGACAAGATACTTCGAACTTGAGAAGTTTGTTTATGCTCTGATAATGGCTTCGAGGAAATTAAGACATTATTTTTTGGCACACAATGTAATTGTACCAACTTCGTATCCTTTAGGAGATATGCTTCGAAGCAAGGATTCCATTGGAAGGATTGGGAAGTGGGCAGTTGAGCTAGCACCCTTCGGCATATCTTTCTTGGCAAGGACAGCAATCAAATCGCAAGTCCTAGCAGATTTTGTAGCAGAATGGACTCCACCTGCGAATTTGGTTCCGGAGAAGTCAAGTGACGGAGTTTGGATTGTTTACTCCGATGGGGCTTTCCAAGCATCCGGAGCAGGCATTGGAGCAGTGTTAATTTCACCTTCAGGGCAAAGAGCAATGTACTCTGCAAGACTCAACTTTAAGTCTACCAATAATATAGCGGAGTATGAAGGGATTTTATTGGGACTCCGAAAAGCACGTGCTCTAGGGGCTACAAGAATAATTATAAAGACAGATTCTCAGATAGTAGCAGGGCACGTAGATAAAAGTTTCCAAGTTCGGCATCCACAGCTTGCAAAGTACTTAGAAGAAATCCGTAAAATCGAAGCACACTTCAAGGGTATTTCCATTCGAAGTATACCAAGAGCAGAAAATGTGCAAGCGGACATCTTAGCAAAAGCTACAGCCGGAGCTGTGGATGTGCCCGAAGAAGCTTTTTATGAGGAACTCAATATACCTTCGGTGCCACAAATTCCTTCTGCAGAGATTCTTTGCATTCCTAGTGCAGATTGGAAAAATTCAATCATGGAACTTTTACAGGGAGGAACAAATTTGCCCGAAGAGCCGCAGCTGTCAAGATTAAAGCTTAGAGCCAGAAATTATCAAATAATCAACGGTATTTTATACAAGGCCGGAGTATGTTCCCCTTTACTCCGATGTATATCTCAAGCCGAAGGCCAAGAAATTCTTCGAGAAATTCATGAAGGCCTTTGTGGTAGCCATTTAGCCCCTAGAGCTTTGGCAGGAAAAACACTTCGCCAGGGGCTTTATTGGCCTACAATAACAGCTGATGCGGAGAGCTTAGTCCGCACTTGTCAAGGATGCCAGTGGATGGGTCGACGGAGTCATCGCCCACCAACAGCTCTTCAAGTCATTGCTCCGGTATGGCCTATGGCCAGATGGGGTATGGATTTAATTGGTCCCTTTCCAGTAGCCAAGGGAAATCTAAAGTTTGCAGTGGTAGCTATTGAATATTTTTCTAAGTGGGTGGAAGCAGAACCCTTAACAGCTATCACTTTGAACAATGTACAGAAATTCTTCTGGAAGAACATCATTTGCCGGTTCGGAGTGCCTAGATACCTCACAGTTGATAATGGAACACAGTTTGACGCAGAACCCTTCAGGAAGTTTTGCGAAGATCTAGGCATTCAGTTATGTTTTGCTGCAGTGAGGCATCCTCAGTCTAATGGAGCCGTAGAGCGAGCCAATGGAAATATTTTATCAGGGCTAAATCGAAGAATAGTATGATTAGCAAAGGGACTGTGGACCGAAGAGCTTCCGAAGATTTTGTGGTCCATTCGGACTACGCAAACAAGGTCCACAGGTTTTACTCCGTTCAGACTACTATTCGGAGATGAAGCTATGACTCCAACGGAGCTCAAAGGAGGATCATTTCGCAGCACCGAACCGGACATTGAAGAAGAAAGACAAGCTTCGTAAGATTTATCAGAAGAAACAAGACTTCGAGCTGTAGCAAATTTATCAAAGTATCAGCAGCAGACGAAGGCTTGGTTTGACCCGAAGGTTAAGCTCAATGAACTAAGACCGGGTCATCTTGTTCTACGAAGCATTATAGCACCAGGGAAGTTAGGGAATAAATGGGAAGGTCCATACCTAATTGTCCGTTCAGGGCGCCCTGGCTCCTTTAAGTTAGCTAATTTAGAAGGTGAAGAGTTAGCACATACTTGGCATGCGGAGCACCTAAAGCGATACTTCGCATAAGGGCTCCTTGTAATTCGCTTGTAATCATCTTCTAAATTAATAAAGCATATGATCCTGATAGTGCCTTCCCCTCATAGACTTCCAGCTTCTGAGTGGACGCACTGGAACCGCGGGGTCGACCGAGAGGGAAGTGTCATGAAGCTGGGTTGTATTTTCGGACTTCGAACCTGCAAGTTCGAAGCTTCCGACGTGGGGGCTGACATAATCCGGAGTCCAAGCCACCGGCTTGTAGGCATCCGTAAAAGAGCCCAAAACCACATCATACGGAGTCCAAGCCATTGGCTGGTAGACTTCCATAAAAAGAGCCGAAGGTGGCCAAAACATACGGAGTCCAAGCCATTGGCTGGAAGACTTCCGTAAAAAGAGTCGAAGCTGGCCAAAACCTGCGAAGTCCAAGCCATTGGCTGGTAGACTTCCGCAAAAAGAGCCGAAGGTGGCCAAAATATACGGAGTCCAAGCCATTGGCTGGTAGACATCCGTAAAAAGAGTCCAAAGAGACCATTGCAAACTCCGAACCATTGGTTCGACAGAGATCGCAAAAAAGAGCTGAAGGTGGCTAAAGCAAAACAGAATTTGAGCCATGAGCTTCGAATGTCTGTTAACACAGTCCAAAGTGACAAATTATCTAAGATACTAAAGTATCTTGAAAGTTATCTCAAGTGATTTCTTTCATAAAGCAAAGGTACTAAGTTGCCATTCTTCCGATTGCAAATAGTCGAAGACATTTCATAAGATTTTAAAAGATCTTTAAATTACAGAGGGGCTCCGAACCCCCAAAAAATTGTACTCCGAGGTTTTTTCTTTGCGCATAACCATCTTTGAATACATTTCGAAGTTGCTTATACCCAAAGAGGGGCTAGTAAATATGGAGACAATTTTAAATCGGTATTCATTATTCAAAT
This sequence comes from Zizania palustris, assembly GCA_019279435.1. NCBI lineage: Eukaryota > Viridiplantae > Streptophyta > Magnoliopsida > Poales > Poaceae > Zizania > Zizania palustris. Next base: position 55,438,357 of record JAAALK010000081.1, read on the forward strand.
AAATGTGTTTACAGATTACATTATGAAAAATTGGTATCTATACCAAGAAGGAATCGGAGACCTCTTCGGTCCCTAGAGCTAGGGGTGGAACGACTAGTTCCAGCACCGGGAGTTCTAATAACTTTACGTTTAACTCTCTTGCTCCCCTTCGAAGCTCTAAAATCCTTATGTTCTTGTTGAAGCTCGGCCCAAGTTCGAAGCCGTTCAGGGCTCCTTTCCCAGCTTCCAAGTTCTTCAGGCTTTTTATTTCGAGCTTCATCTTCGTCTTCAGACCAAATAACGTCTTCAGAAGACGAAGTGTTTACGTTAACCTCTTTTTCTTCCTCTTTAATATAAGACAATACATCTTTGATTACTTCGGGCGCAATTACGCCAGAGTCATCTCGAGGAATTAGAAATCGAGGACATTTATAAGCTTTAAGAAGATCGAAGGTAGCCCATAATGAGCGAACTTCGTCGTTAAGGTCTAACACTTCGATGTCTTCCGTAAGAGGCAAAGCCTAAAAATATGACAAAAAAGATTTTCATTGATAAATGTTTATAAGCATAAAGCTTTACATGGTCAAAAATCCTAAGGTACTTCTAAACCTGCGGGTTCGGAGGAGGTTGACTGCTCGAAGCTTGAGTCCGAACGTGCTTCTGGCGTTGGCCTTCGTCGATCCAAGCCTTGATCGTGGAACGACCTTCGGCTCTCCATGAGGTTTGGAAGGCTCGCCAAGCAGCAGCCACACCTTCGGAAGGTTTTAGAAGTCGCTCGTCGTCGAAGGTGATTGGGCCCCCTCCTGCGTCCGGAGTTATCGATCGGCCTAGATCTTCGTAGTAGCGAAGTAGGCCAACAGCAGACACTTGTCTGGAGAGTTCTCCGTATCTAATGCCCGCTGTCTTCATCTGCTTCGCCACTCCTTGGATCCTTTTCAACCGGCGCAGAAGAGTGATGTTATCGTCAGAAGGAAGTATCCCAGTAGTACCGAAGTACTCTAGGACATCTAACAACTGACTCATAACTTCCGCAGCCACCTTCTCAGATTTCAACTTGTCTTCGTTCAGCGCATCCTTCGTCGAAGTGACTTCGCCCAAAACCCCAGAAAGCCTAGCATTCTCAGTGGTCAAAATGTTCTTCTGATTTAACAGTTGGCTAGCTTCCTCTTGGAGTCGGACGAGCTCGGACCCCGCAGTAGCGTGCTCCGCCCGCAGCTTTTCAACTTCTGCTCGAAGCACAATCCTTTCTTCTTCGAGCTCTTTCTTCGCAGCCTCCAAACTTTGCCTGGCCCTTCGCTCTGTTGATATTATATTATCCATTTGAGCCACTCGACTTTCGGAGATGTTAAAATTCCTTTGAAGGACAGTATTTTCCTCCCGAAGACGAGCGATCTCTTCGTCATTGCATATATTTGCAGCTTGGGCCAAGACAGTTTGCTGCAAAAATAAAAAACTAAGGTAAATATTTATTCGAAGATGAATTCTATGATATTTCGCAGTTGCTTCGTACCTGGTAGGCTGCACGTTCAATAGCGGCATTAAGCTCCGTCCTGTCAGCCTTGCTCAGGACGGCCACTAAATTGGTCTCCCCTATGTCACGGCTAGCTCAATCCAAAGGTTCGAGCAAAGTCCGAAGACCAGTTGTTTGCCCTAAGAAAGGAGCCAGCAAGGGGAGCATGCTTATTGCCTGTTGGTCATCTTCGTTCAGCGAAGGACCGGAGCTTTGGCCTGTGGTCTTCGGAGCCACTGGAGACTGGCCCTCCCCGGAAGATTGGCTCTCGTCTGTTGAATCAGACGGAGTTGATCCGGAGCTTACAGCAGGGAGGGGCTCTATATGTCTTTTGCCTCTTCCAGGTCCCATTTGAGTAACTCTCTGGGCTGGCTCCGAAGTTGTCGAAGGTCCAGGAATTATTTCCTCTTGACGGACTTCTTCCATAGGAGTGGACTCTATAAAAATAATGAAAAGTATTATACATTGTATAAATACTCAAAATAAACATGAAAAAGTTATTCGAAGTCTACCTTCGACATTTTGCAGTGGAGTCATCGTCGGACTGTTCGGTGGATCGAAGGCTAGTTCTTCATCCGATTCAGCCGTTAAGTCTTGGACTGCAGGAGCATCGTCCTGAGCAGTCCTCGTTGCTTCTTCGGGGATCGAAGCTATAGTAACTTCAACCCCACTCTCATTCACAGGAACTTCGTCCTGAGATACATCTTCCTGAACTACCGAAGTCCTTGGTTGATCAACATTATCTTGGGACTCCGGCACGTTCGCAGGTACTTTGGCTTGTGCAGTCCCTTGAGTTTCATCTTCTTCTATTAGACACACGAGCAATCTCCCTGTTTCTTCTTGGGAGTCGGAAACCGAAGCCCTTGAGCTCGAAGGTGCAGGATTCGAAGGTGCGAGATTTTTTGGCTTCCGAGCCACCTTCTTCACCGGAGTTTTTGCGGAGCTCGAAGTCCCAGCTTCGGCTTTCCTCTTCTTGGGTCCTTTCTCCGAAGGCACCCAATCCATCAGAGGGGGCGGAGTGATTCCCAACATTCCCCATACTCTGTTAAATCTCTCCCAACTCCCGACTAGCTTGATTCTCCATTCTTTTTTAGTCGGAGTTGGAGCGCCCAAGATCTTCTCCGAAGCCCTTATAATTTGCTCCGAAGTAACAGGGGTTGAAGAAGCTAAAAAATAATAATAAATAAATCAAGTTAGTTTTTTATCCGAATGAATATGCATAATACTTGTTGTCTTCGAAGTTACCTGCAGGGCTCGAAGTCACGGTAATCTTTCGAAGACCGCCTTCCGAATCCTCTTCGAAGACGATAGGCCAGTTGGCCATCAGTGGAGAGATTTGTAACCCGAGGTATTCTTCGGCTAAGTCTCGCATGCTTAACCTTCAGCTAATCCTTTGAAGCAGGTTGAGACGAGCTTCAAGCTGACCTTGACCGGGATGCACTAAGGCTTCCTTCCGGAATTGGATCTCTTTCAAAGGTCCGGCCAGAGGGTTACTCGCCCCAACTTTGGCATAGAACCACCTCATAACCCAGTCAGTGTACCATCTTGCGTTGATGGCCTTAGCAGGGAATTGCAGGGCATATTCATCCCGGAGCCTAAAATTAATGCTTCCGAAGGAAACCACTACCTTTTCACCTCCGGGACCTATGAAGGTTTTAGGCTGGCATGAAGCCCTATGCAGTGCAGCGAAGATCTCTGCCCTCCCCTCACAGCCTTCGGCTCTCAATGCCCATTCGAAGATAGCCAGTCTAGCTACTGCATTCGGAGATAATTGAGGGAGGGTGACATGGAATAGATCGAGTACCTCCGCCAGGAAGTCTACTGCAGGAAGGCCCAAGCCGGCTTCGAAGAAGGCTTCGAATACAACCACTTCTTCGGGCCTTGGTGATGGAATAAGCTCTTTTCCGGGCTTGCGAATCATCACTCCGGTACTGATCTTCCCTTCCACTGCTATTGCTAGCGATTC